>CAJHQP010005367.1:0-46645 GCA_905132765.1 Moricandia arvensis
AAAAAAATTCCGTTTTTTTTTTGTTCACAAGGAGCTGGTTGTAATTTCAATAGCCTTTTAGGTTACTTTTGCATTTGATTCAAGTTTGGGTTTACTTTTGCATTTCAAATCAAGTTTTAGGTCAGTTTTGGCAAAAAACCCTAGAATGTGAGGTATGTGTTTTGTTTTATTGGTTTTTTAGAAAAAAAAAATTGAATAGTTATATTATTGATCATTTTTAAGATTCATTTTATTTTGTTTGCTGTTTTGCTGTTTATTGGTAATAATAAACATTTGTTGTTGCGCTTTTTTGTGCAGTCTATATAACAAAAAAAAAAAGAATTGCATGAGAAACTTGATTTTGTTCATTGTTGTTGTAAAGGAACTTTAAAAAGTTTTAGCTATGAAATAAAGTTTAACTAATGTATGAGATAAATAGGCTTGATAATATGGTGTAGAATATCCCAAGAGATAACAATTAACTGTAATTTGCGGTGTATGAAAGTTAAATCATGAAGAAATTAAGGTAGCAATTAATGGTTATAATGTATGAGTACATATTTTAGCATGTTAGGATGTAGTGAAGGAAGACATACTTGATAGCATTTATGTTGAGTTTTTGGTGGTAGCATGCGAGGGTAAACATATTATACCATCATTGATGCTTAAAACATAGCGAAACCTCACAAATGAAACTTTTTAAAATTAAACCAATTATATAATTAACTGAATGGCAAATATAATTTTCTCCTTATCTCGGTATGATGTTAGATCAATGAAAGTTTTTTTATAGACTATGTTTTTTACTTTTAAAGGATGCAAATATTTTCGTTGAATAATCGTCAGTCCGACTTTCGTTGTAACACGTGAGAGAGCCACATACATTTGACCATGAATGAAGACCTGTTTTGGCAGATATATAAGGACCCCTTTTAAGCTTTGTTCTTGACTCCAGTTTATCGTCATATCGTAACATAGTCTAATAGAAAATTGACGTCTTCACAAAGCAAATGGGAGATTTGTTTCAGGTTTGAGGAGGACAATTATTGGTATCATAACTCTTTTACCAACATGGGAATCAATGATAATTACTTGTGTACAATTGCATAATCTTTCTTTCCAATTAACGTCTCGTAAAAGCATAATAGGGCCCCCAATTTTGAATGTGAACTTATGTGGATGTCAACCCAGGAAATCCATGAATTCAAATACTATATTGCATATAAAGTTTCATTATGTTCAGAATGAGTATATGATATCTCAAAGCTATCTGAACTTAGATACTCTCTTGAGACTCCATATGTTTGGGAAATAGTATAAGTATTGATTTCGTTGACGGTCTCGTTTCGTGGAGTGAGTATAGCTCTGTTGGTGATGTAGGTGTGAAATGGTTTCAAACTTTTCAGTTTAGTGTGGGGGTAATACTAATAACAATCTACATGTCTCCGTTTTCACATATTGCTGCCAACCTCCCATGTTTGAGGACTCTGGAAGAGGGGACTCATCTACTTTGCTAATATTAAAAGTAAAATCAAGGATTGTATGAATTGATTTCATAGAATGAAATAGGATTACTAACACGATTAAGCATAGAGGATCATTCTTTCATTTTCAAAACGAATATAGAGGGATGTATGTATTCCACAATAAGAAACAAATCACTTTATAATGAAGTGCTAAACATATCGCTTTGTGCTCTTTCTTCTGTAGTTAAATGCTAACACCAAACTTCTTTCAAGTGCTTTTGTTTTTCCTCTTCTTCTTCTTAGGTCTGACAGCATCTTTGAGTGTCTTCTCTCCATCCTTGTGTTCTGTAACCTCAGGTGTATCTTTCATCTCTACATCTCCGGTTACTTCTTTCTGCACATCTCCGGAGTCCTTTGTCTTTCTCTTGGCCGGTGACTTTGTCATGGATTCTCCTGGATTAGAAGAAACAGAACAAGTTTCAGTTCCTTTGAGAGTGGCAGGAGAGGCAACAGCTTCTTGTTCCTTGCTGACATGTTCATCTGAAGCCTTCTTCTTATGTCCCTCCTTCAGAACTACAATAGGTCCAGAAACTTCTGGTTTAGCCAAAGTAGGATGTCGCTTCACTTTCTGTAAGCTCTTCTCACGGTTATATGCTTCAACCTGCACCAAGAAAACAAAGCATAGCAAAATGTTAATCAACTGTTAATTATCTTTTGTATCTAAAAGAAAACGTTCTGCAGCTTTACCTCTTCTCTAATAATCTTTGTTGTTGCAGCAGCTCTTGAAGAAGCAAGACGCAAGCAATGAAGGATTACACTCTGGTTCACACCATCTTCTCCTGGTTTTTGGATTGCACATATATCGCCATTGGCGTTGACAGTCACAGTCATTCTTCCACACATAACCTCTTCTTCAACATAAGTTGGGTCCATCACCTACATAACAACACAACACCGTTTCTTATCTCATAAAAAAAGGTAACCAAAAAAAAAATCAATTTCTATTACCACAATGTTGCCTTTGTTGAAAAATCCAAACGTAAAGGCTATTGGGAGATGATGTATTATCAGTGGGAGTGGCTCCCGTTCCTGCAGAAAGAAAGTAAACGACTGAAGTTGAGAAACTTCCTTCTCTACTTTAAACATACTCTTACAAGTTTCTCTTGATATGACTAACCTCTAGTGAATGTATGATAACTTCTTGACCGTTCTTCCCTCCTACAGTGCAGTCTGGTCTCCTAAACGTCATGAGCGCAGCTAACGCAGCAATATTTGCAGCATCAACCAAGTTCCTATACAAGAGGTCATCATCTTAAAAACAAGAACCTTCAATGAACATGAAAGAGAGGAGAAGTACTGTGTCCAATTAAAAACCTACCCTCCATTGTCCAAAATGTGAAGATCAATGCGAACAGACCAGACTTTCTTTCCAGCTAGAACGCATAGTGACTCTGTATCTACCGCACGGCTTTCTCTGCAACCAACAAAGTGACCAATTTTACCATTGTCTTTGCTATCTTTTGATGCAGAGAGAGTTACCTTAGACCACGGTCGATAATACGGCCCAGCTCCACAGCAGATTCACCAGGACGACCAGGCTCAAAAGATGGATCAGCCATAGGAGAGAACTCCGTGAAGATAGAGAGAGAACCTTCATTAGGTCTGTCTTTGTAAGGTTGTACCAACTGACCAGTCACAAAACCCATCACATGAGTCTGACCAAGCTGAACTTCTGAGCTACCATATTCTCTGTTAATTCACACAATATGAAAAGCTCTTTCGTTACAACTAGTACGAAATCTCCATCAGACTGTTCTGTACTTAGCAAACCACAAACCCAACAGAAAGATTAAAGCTTTTCTGAGCTAGAGACAGCAGAACCTTAGAAGCATCCAAGATGCATAAACATAATCCGTAGGCAGAAGACAAGAGAAAGTACTTACTTTCCAAACTTAATAGTAAGCTTGCGGTAATCATAAAGACCACGACCATCGACTCTGAGCTCAGACTGCAACGCAGTTTCCACGAACTTACTTTCATTCACTGTCAACCTCCACATATTAGCCAATCTCCCCTCCATTACTTGCTATGACTACTTACACGATTTCAGAAAGAAAAGGAAGTAAAAATCAAAACTTTGGGCAGCCCATTTGCACATACAGTACACTGAGACATTTAGAATAGAAGAGATATGAACATCAATGAGGAGTCATCTTTCAACTAAACGATACATGTGATGAAAAGACAGAGAAGGGTTTACCGTTTATGTCTTTGAAAGCGAGAGAAAGATACTCTTGTAATGCTTCCAGAGAAAAAGAAATAAGAAGCGAAGAAGGAGGAGGTTTTTAGTCTCTCTCTATCTCTCTCTCTCTCTATCTTTCTCTATCTATCTATCTCTCTCTCTCTCTGCTTCTGCAACAAGACGGCGGTGCTCGGCGGCGACTGGGAAGAGGTTTTGTTGAGAAAGGACATCCTGCGAATATGGGCTTTTACAATATTCAGGCCTGGCCCAATATATATTAAAGTCAGGGATAAAAAGCTATTCTCCACATAATTTATGAGTAACACCATAAGATAGCATTAAAAAACTTTTTGTCACTAAAATAATTTTTATTAGAGAATGTAAATTTACATTTATATCATTTGATTTAACTAATCTAGATTTATGGTTTAAAATTATGGGGTAGAGTTTTAGGGGTGAGGTTCAAAATTGAAAAAAAAAAAATTAATTTTACAAAAATAAAAAAGTTGATCATTTTTGTTTTTGAAAATTATTTTAAAACAAAAAATTCAAAAGTGGTTATTTGAGAGATTTTCCCTAATTATATTATGTCAATTTTAATATTTAGGGAAAATATTTATACGGAAATAAATCATCTGTGAGAAAGAAAAATGGGTTAGGGTATATCTCCAGTATCAGGTTCTGAGATGATATCTCACGAATAAAAACAGCAAAAATGAATAAAGAGATTGAGAAACCGGTTTTATTTAATTTTTTTGAGAACTTAGATACTCAGTTAACCAGCCAGCCCTGACACCAAGCGGAAGAAGCTTTAGCTTCCGGCCGATCCAAAAATATATAATTTATCGGCCTACATTTCATAATAATTCTCTTCAGCATATTGGTAAAGACGTTATGTTGTGGTTAAAATGTAACGGTTTCAAATCCTTCAAGCTATACTTTTTTCAAATATATTTGTAAGCGGCCTTTAGTTTCTGTTGGGCTTCAGACCTTCAAAATCAACGGGCCGCTACTGAGTTAACCGATGCTTGTCCATAGACTCTCAAAATACCATCACAGAACCAGATAAAGTAACTTGTTAAACTGCAATAAGCAAACCAAAAGAGTATATTAATTAATCTTTAATCTATATATATAAAAGAGTGTTTCATTCACTCTAGAAACTTGCTACATAGGATGCCATGTCATAAAGTCGAATAACAATAGCATGCCACGTGTCAATTCCAATTTATCTCATTTTTTCTCATATAAACATCGGTTCGGATTTGTAAAGTCAGACCTGAATTGTCTCTGTTAAGCATCCAATAAAATTGGAACTGACTCTGGCTAAGAAGTGTCAGTGTAATGAGACCAAACTGGGTTTCTGATTTGTTCTTTTTTGGTCGGTTTTTTTAATAATATTGCACTGATTAAGAAGTTTTAACAGTGAAGGAAGAGCCAGAGAATGGTTTTGATGCATGTCCCCGAGGAGAAAATTCCTTTGTGTGAAAATGGGGTGACGTTGATACCGTCACCGCCTCCAGCTCGATTCCGAAACTCACAAAAAAAAAAAGAAGAAGAAGAAGAAAGGAGCTCCAGTTGTTATTCGTGACCCGCCCGCACGTTCTTATTCAAAGGGATCTAATAGGAAATGATACTCTAAATCATAGATTCATTGTCCGCAAATCCAGTAGGACATCAACTTTGACCACGAACATTAGAAGATACGTTTGAATACTATATATTGGGTTAGTTAAAAAAATTATATAAACTAGAAATAAACTTTTTGATATTAAGGTTGCGATAACTTGAAGGTTACGGTAACATCATCCATAGCTTAATTTCCTCAATCATCTGCAATGTGGTCACCTCTCAAATTTTCAAAACTTCACAATACATTAGGGGTAGCTTCATATGCAAGTAAGTGCAGGAGATGCATGTTTATCTCCAAGATCTTTTTTTTTAATATCTCCAAGATTGTTAACACCCTTTTTAGTTTTATAGGGACTACTCTTGCGACATAAATGGAGTGACCATTGCACCCACCATTACTCTCTAATTACACGTCATATTTAACACACAGCCGTTACAAATAGAAAGACCAAAGGCAACATAAATATTATGTAAACTACATTTACAAGCTAAACAAATAGGTTGCAAAAAGTATAGCGAATCTCGCAGCAACCGTTCAAAATTTTTCATTCATAACAATCTCATCATTTCCTCGCGTAATAAAATAGAATATATATATATAAGCTATCTATGAACAAACTAAACAAAATTATAATAGGTATAATCCTATCTTTTATTAAAACATTTACAATACACAAAAAACATCGTACACATGATTCCAATGCAAAACAAACCAAAAACCATACAGAAAATGTGATCTATTATTATTTGTAAAGTATAACCCGCCCATAGGGCGGGCCGATCCTAGTTATTAATAAAGATTAGAAAACAAATAAAATGCTATAATTAACATGACCTTTTTATAAAATTGATACTAATCGTGAAATGTAAGTTTTTGAAAGCTGCATCTACTACCTTCCTCCTAATTAAGGTGATCAAAAACATTTCGAATTAAATACCATAATTAATTAATTGATGTCCAAAGTGGACATGGGCAACACCAATATATAGGATTAACCGATTTTAAATTTCACTTCATTTTCGAATCTAATAAAGTCATCTATATTTTAACCAATAAATTTATCCGAATGAAGCTCATGTGATTAGTGGCCAATATAAGATAAACATCATTTGTTTCTTCTCCATCTTTCTTTAGAAGTTAACTAGGTAGAGACCCGCGCCTTGCGCGGAATGAGAGTATTTGAAAAAAAAAACTACTTTACATTTTGTCATAATTTTTGTTAGACACACAGAAAAGGTAAAGTATGTACTGTTTAATCATAAGCATATGGTACGTATAGGATGACTTGGATTGTGAAAACTATTATCATATCACAGAGTTGGACAGTATATTGATATAAATCAAGACTTGTGGCAAATTAAATAGTGTCAGAAGAAATGATGCGCTAGTGAGTTGAAGAACTATTAATTGTTGGTAATATCTATGTCAGAAAATGTTACCCTATTCCATCAAACTCATGTAGGCAAAATCAAAAAAATATTGCTCATCTCTAATATCAAACACTTTTAAAATAAAGGTTTAAAAGTTCCTTCGAAATAATTTGATTTAATCCAACTCTTCTGAGAACATCATTATTGGGGTTTCTCTAGTGGGTCTCTTAAGCTGTGGGATCCATGAACAATGTAAGGATCGGTTACAAAAACTATAGATTAAGAACCGGTTTTTATGGGTTTCTTACACTGTTCACCGGTCCCACTGACACGTTGCGGCTCACGATTGATTTACTTTAAAAACAAGTAAAAAAAAAAAAACAAGATTGCATTAATGATGCTCTGAGGTCCTTACTCAACTAATTCTTCTTCTTTTCTATACAGTCTTCAACTGCACATATTTTCTCGTTTCTGTTGAATTCATAATAAAATAAGGTTCAGAAAATATATCACAAAAGTTACTCTTTGCCATTTGAGCTAAACACATCAGATAGATTGCAGGCATAAAATATTACCAAAGATATTCTTTTACAGATGGCATATATCAACTTTTGCTAATAACCAAATAAAGTCCGCACCAATGTTTCTAAGTTCCCAAATGATAATTTTCTTAGGTTGAAAGCATAACAACGACATAGCCATTAAGGATTAAGGTTCAACAAATAAATCCCCAAAATTTCTACTTACCGAATTGAGCTAAAGACACATGTGATCTTCAAAGAAATAGTGTTTAAGATCTGTTTTTTTTTGTATAATGAATTAAGAACAAAGACCCAAAATGCAGCAATCTTGTGCTAGTCCGAGTAGGAAATTAGAACTTTCCTTATGAATATAAAGAGACTTGCAAAAGTTAGTGTTAAACCTTAAGATCATATATAAAAGCTACGAAGAAGTAAAACAGTACCTCCAATGTTTAAATGATGCTGAAAGTCCATCGATAGAGAGAAACCTGAGCATTTGTCAAGCTTCAAAGCCTCGAGCTCATCCAATCTCACCTTAGACAAAACATCCAGATCCAAGTCGTTAACAATCATCCGCCTGCGAGTAATGTTGGTAAGGCGTCTCACTTCTGTCTTCAAACGACCTTCAGCTTGGAACCGTATGCTTCCTCGTGAGTAGCCTCCTCCCAGACGCCGCCGTTAAATTTCCGTTGCGCCTCAGATCCTTTATCTTTTTGGAAAGCTCCACGTGTTCTTAACATCACCGCCATGGTGATTGAGGCTTCTAAGCTACCAGATCTTCAAGTCCATTCAGAAAAAGCTATGAAGTGTCGTCGGGTTTGAAGGGTGTAAATGTACAGATCCAAGGACGGCGACGAAAGTTTGAAAAAAAATTAAATGGGATCGGTGAATTTCTCTGACGAAGATACAAACTTGACATCGTCTTCTCATATGCAGACTCTGATGAAGGTGCAATTATTTACAATTCTATGAACGCTAATGTTATATTCATTAATTAAAAATATACTATATATAATAAATACCAATGGCATACGATTGTAAATATCCTAGTAATTAAAGGGTCATTAAATTAAGTGGCTGAGGAGGGCTGTGAGCTCGCCACATCAGCAATAATGGCAAAGTTGTTAATAATCTACTAAATTAAGGTTAGTTATTTAAAATGCTTCTTGATTAATAAGTAAGAGATTTTTCTTACAACAACTACTCTTTCTTATTCTTCTCTCCTTTGCTTGTACTCTCCCATGGATTCATCAACATTTCCAGTTCTGAGCCACGTTGGATCATCCATTCCTGACAAAATGGACCGAACGTTGGACCTTGAATCAGGCGCAAACCATGAGTTGAGCAAACCGGTTCCTGGGATGTGGAGGTTTCCTACAAATCCAGATCTTTGTTGTATCTTCAGAGTACCAGGCTGTCTACGTGAAGTAAACCCAAAAGCATATACTCCTCAGTTAGTCCTCATTGGACCACTTCACCGTTCTTTAAAACCTCAAGCTCTTAAGTCTCGAGGAGATATCACCAAGGCAAAGTCATTGGGATACTTAAACACGGAGGCGCATAAGAAGATTTACTTAGTGGAATTCACAAAAAGGGTCGAAGGGACCAAAGTTGTCGAAGGATTAAGAAGAACAATAGAGCAAGACGAGGAAATGATCAGGGCAAGCTACTCAGAATCAACGGCCTGGATTGACTCTCCAGACTTTGTGGAGATGATCCTACATGACTCTATTTTCATAATAGAGCTCATGTTAAGGTTTAACTTAAGAGGACCAGAGAGAATCGGAGATCCTCTGATGGACGAGCCTTGTCTGGAAAACACAATCAAGAGAGATCTTATTTTGCTCGAGAACCAACTTCCTTACTTCATCCTCGAAAAACTATTTGATCCAATCATCAAAACGCTTTACCCGAGCGAGACAATGCGTACACTTGTTATCAACTACTTTGAACTGAACAAGAAAGAGAAGAAGCTCAAAGAGAACTCTAAGAGCATCATTATTAGGGTTTCTCTAGTGGGTTTCTTAAGCTGTGGGACCCATGAACAGTGTAAGGATCGGTTACAAAAACTATAGATTAAGAACCGGTTTTTATGGGTTTCTTACACTGTTCACGGGTCCCACTGACACGTGGCGGTTCACGATTGGTTCACTTAAAAAAAAAAAAAAAAAAAAAAAAAAAAAAAACTTTGGGTTTCTTGCATTAATGATGCTCTAAGTTCAGACATTTCACTGATTTGTTCAGATGTATTCGCGTGGAAACACTTCCTGATGATGGTGTAGGGAACTACGAACACGTAGCAAAGATGCATAATGCAGATAAGCTATACAATAGGGGAGTGAAGTTCGAGGCTGTAGAAGATGAATTTTCTGTTTGGGTGAAATTTGACGTTAAAACTGGTCGTTTGAAGATACCTTGTTTTCGGGCTAATGGCGACGTGGAGATAGAACTTAGAAACATAATGGCATTTGAGCAATCATATTATCCTTACAATGCATATGTTTGTGACTACTGCACGTTCTTGGATTTCTTGATCGACTCCGAGAAAGACGTAGACTTGCTCGTTGAGAAAGGTAACCCTTTATCGTGTATATATAACCCTTTAGCATGATTATCCCAAAAACTTATTTAGGGAAGTTTATTTATGTTTTAATACTTTTAAGTAGTAGGAGTGAGTTAAGAGACAATATTAAGAAACCTAAACATTTATGTTGTACAATGCAAGGTTTTTAATTAAAGGTTCTTAAAAAATTATCAAATATTTTTTAAGGGCAAATTTTTCAAATAGACATTTTTAAGGTTTTTGTCTCAAAATAGATTTTAAGAAAAAAAAACTAAAATAGATCTTTTTATTTTGAAAATTTTAATATATATATATATATATATATATAGTTTTAAACTCCACCTCCAAAACTCCATCCTATAAATCTAAACTCTAAGTCTTGATTAATTAATTCAATGGGTATAAATGTATATCACATTTTTTAACAAAATCTATTTTGGTTATTTTTTTCTATGAGTGCTATTTTGGAGATAATTTTTTTTATATCTAAACTCTAAGTCTTGATTAATTAATTCAATGAGTATAAATGTATATCACATCTTTTAATAAAGTCTATTTTGTTTTTTTTTTCTATGAGTGCTATTTTGGAGATAATTTTTTTATGTCTATCTTAGGATATTTCTCTTTTTTTACTAAACTTAAATTTTTTTATTAAATAAAACATATTAAAAAATAACTTAAATTTAAATTTTTTTGATTAAAACATTTTCTCCTTCTCATTAGAGCATAAGCCACTATTTTTTTGCCATGTGTCCCTAAGGAACGTATCTTCTTGTTCCACATTAAGAAACGTATCTTCTTGTAATTATCTTTTTTCTTTTTCTTTTAATTGCAATTTATATTAAGAACCTCCCTAAAGATACAGGGATAAAGGTGCTCTAATATATCCATATGTATCCTGTTTTGACTTTGACATGGTTAATTAGTGCATTCACATTAGTACGCATTCGTGTTTTGACATGGTTAATTAGTGGCTTTTAATGTAACTTTATACTAGTTTCTTTACTTATTTTTTCATATTAACTAATATGATTACCACATATAAAAATTGTTTTGTAAACTATATATTAGAATAAGTTTTTTTTGATATTGTAATTTTATCTTTTAAAATATATGAAAACTCCAAAACTACGAAGATACTATCTTCGTGAAGTGGAAGATTTTTTTTTAAGTTGTGAAACTCTCACAATAGACTCTCAAACTATTTGTCATTTTATAAATATTATTATAAAATTTAACCCGATAAACATGGATATAATGACGATTACAAATCCAACTTCAACCAAAATTTATCTAGATTCAAATATCATAAAACGAGTTTCACATCAACCACCTAAATCTATGTTTTTCGCTAGTCAATTTCAAAACCCTAGATAGCCAATTTCCGTTTTCAATTATTGTTGTCAAGAACCCCTAGAAAAGTGGATTTAATCTTGTTTCCTCGTATACTGGTGTTTCTGAGACGACGCCTCGAATAGCTAGTTCTTAGCAATCTTATCAAGACTTATAATCTCTATTTTCAATATAGCTTAGAGCATTTCCATCTATTAGAACTCCCTTGGGGTTTTTAATTTTTTTCTGATAAAAAAAATAAAATTAAAAACGAACCAATTGTGGGCTGCCACATGTCAGTGGGGCCCACGAAACAGTGCAAAAACCAGTTTTTAATTTAGGATTTTTGAAACCGGTTCTTAAAAAAAATGGTGTAATTCACTAATATTTTTTTGTTAAGAACCCCTCAATGGAGGTGGTCTTACGGCGAACAAATAGAGAAGGAATCACGAACAGTTGTACCTTAGTTTGACCACCGCAACAAGAGCCTATACACTGCTCCAAAGACGCTACAAACAAGAAAGAACGAAACTGCACAAAAAAGCTCCGACACCCAAAGAAGGGACAAGAGACACGTGCCAAGCAACCCAGCAGCCACCAAGTAACCATAAAACATGCTTAAAATGCCATTTCAGCCTGTTATTGCTTCCAAACTTGCACAAAATATCTCTCTTCACTACCACGAAAGAATAAAGATTCATAGCACTGGGATGTGAGATACGCCGGAAGTTGACACCAAGCGATCATGACCAGACCGCACAGCCAATCGAAGCCACTTGAGAACCGAGAAGCAATATCATGTGACTCGAGATGGTACTCTCTGGTGTCAACAGAGAGAAGTAGACAATGAAAAACAAAAGCAACCTCCAAGAAAGAGGACCGTCGCCGTAAATCAGAGGTACCAAACTTAAACCCAGTAGAGGAGAGACCACATTGATAGGAAGCAATGGGAAACTATCAAGTATCCATATACGACCAACTTTCTTGAAATCCACGCACTCCCATAAATCAGGATAGTGTTGCGTAACCATCACTGTCTGCATACCGCAACCCAAGAAACGCCACTGGGCATATGAAAAACTTTAGAGCTCACAAGTCAACATAGGAAGAACATCACACGTCCGCAACTCCGCCGAAATACGTAAAGCCCACCGCCGCTGACAGAACACACCACCATGAATAAATCCGACAACAACGACAATAAACTTCCCCGCAAGGAATGACAAGAACGGAGTAAGTCTGAGGGAAGAAGATGAAAATCACATATCTCTTCCTTGAACCCTAAACACTAACTACATCCACTGATCGCCGAGTTTCGACCTCGTCGATTGACTATAGAAAGGGGACCGCTGCAAGAGTCTAACCTTTCAAAATTGGTTCAATTGCCTGAAAAGGAAATCCTAGCCCAGTATCAAGAACATGTCGATCGAGAGACAAAAGAAAGGAAGACGAGCAAAGTAAAAACCTAAGTAGACGAGAAAGAGAGCCTCCAGTGTCAGGATGGCGTTCATGTGCGGCCGGACGCTGGAGCTGAGTTCAATTTAATTTGTAGGTTCGAGAGAGACAATGTTATTATTTTCTTGCTCTTCGTCTTTTTCACCATCTTCTTACTCTTCTCAATTTTTATTTAAATGAAGTTTGGCACTTTTTGTCTCAATATAGTTGACATCTACTAATACTAAAAGTTGGATAATCTCAAATTCTAACTATGCCACGTCACTTAATTAAATCAACCTATCATAAAATTTGAAACTGCCACGTCAAATCATTTTTCCTCAACACAATTCTAGCCAGGCTATTAATGTGGGCTATCAAATTTTTAAAACGGCTCATATCTATCCCATGCTGCCCAAACTTATTATTGTCTCAAGCATTAAGTGTTGGTCTTCACCGCCTCTTCCTCTTCGTTAAAACCGATCAAATTCTCTGCAATTCGCCTTTAACGTGACACACTCTTGATCTACCTTCTTTACTCCTTCTTTAATTTCCGTTCCAACCCCACCCCCTATTTCTCCTTCTATGTAAAGCACTCAAACTTCCCACGACAACACTATTTATCGATCAAAATCCAGAAAAACCACTCCAGGAATCTAGTGCTCAAAGACTTTGTGGGGTTATTAGAACCTTACCTTTATGGGAGATCACTTAACGATAAGATCCATATCTCTGAAATTTTGTGGGGTTCTTACCATGTCTTTAAAACTACGAAAAATCAGTCTGCAAAATTAGGTGGAACTGGTTCCAGTGAAGGGTTCGATATGAACTTTCCCATGCTTAGCCTCCACAATCCTCATCTCACATACAAGGTTCAGACTTTCCTAAACCCATATCTATTGTTCTATACATAAAGCTTATTATCTTCAGTTCCTAAGTTTCTTTCTCTTAATTCAAATATATGTTTAGTGTTTCATTGACATGGGTGTTGTTTGTAGATTGTGAATTCACATATGTAGTCTTACATTACATCATTGCGACCGATATGTGCTGTTGTACTGTTAGCTTGAACAGTATGCATAATGAACTCAGAAAGATTACTCTTGACAAGACGTTTGAGGAACGAGATTCGTTGAATAAGAAAAATTGTAGTTCTTCTTCTATGCTTCTGGTTATAGTTTCTTTTTTTCTTGCAAACTTGGGTTCTCTTATGTCACGTTAGTACACAGGATAGCAGTTGTTTACATTTCTTTTTTGGTTCTTTATAGTTACTATTGGGTCTGCCTTTGAGTTTAACTTCTATTATTAGATAAGAGTCTGTCAAATGCAGATGGGGAGTGCAGTTTATGTATTAAATATTACAAAAGCATATGATGATTTTGAGGGAAAATTCTTGCAGGAAGCCATCAATGTTGCTCAAAACTCTGGGGTCTTGAATGCCTTTTTATGGGGTAAGTGACTCATTCTTTGTTTGACTCTTTTCTAACTCGGTTGCTTCACGTATAATGTTATGAGCCAATCATCGCCCGCTGACAATCTTCTTCTGGTACAATCTCTGAGGAGAAGTGGCCGTGTTGTTCCAGTCACAGAAGTTGGGGAAAATGATGCTTTTGCGTTTCGTGAGGTATAAAAATTTTGAACTGTCAAAATGTGCGGCTATTGAAAGTTTCTCTTTGCCAAATGTCTTTCTCATTGTTTTCAAAACTGCTTGAATGGATTTTCAAGCAGATATTGGTCTTCCAAAGGGAATAGCTGGAACATAAGTGGGAAAGAGATAGTTTACCACATGACGATTTCTTTCGTTTTAGGCCATCAAACACATAGTTCTTTGCAAGTCAAGTGAAGAAGAGTGTTATATTTGGTGGAGCTTTATTTGCGTCAAACAGAGTCAATCCCACAACTGAAGCGAATGCCCAACCCCTCTAAACCTCTTCTAGAATCTTTTACTAATGAAAAAAAAAATGCGGGTTTCAAGTTTTGTGGGTTTGCTCCTATGCATGCAGATATATTGTGACCTGGAAATAGCTGATTCACGTATGGAGCTGATATCACTACGCAACTTAAACTAACAGGTGAAGAGAACTTCCTCATTCTATATTTTCTTTAAACATTTTTTATATCACATTGTAATCCGCTGAAAGCAAGTCTCTACAACTGTTCAGATTTATACCACTTAGCGCTTTTTGACTTAAGGGAAACATGAGAGATTGTTAAAGTGACATGAAAATTTTACAGCGATGGGCACGTCAAATTTGATGATGTTTACGGTATAACAGGAAACACTGAGCATGAACATGGTTATGAAGTTCCAAGTTTTGATTTTTTTTTTCTTTTTTTTCTTTTGCTGCTGGTTTCCCAAGTGAATTTGTAAAGAAGCAAATATGTTTGGTGGGTTTTGAACTTTTGATGAATTTCAGAGTATAGGTACGGAAACTGTGTTTTACGTTTGTTGTTTGAGAAATGAGATCTATTGATTTAGATTTGGAGGGAAAGAAGTGTGTGTAAATATAGGAGTCATATATTTATGAGAATGCATGTGGTTTTCGGCTTCTATGGGATAATTGTTGTGTAAATAATTTGTACAAAATATTTATGCATTACCTAACTTTTGTCATCTGCTTTTGCTTAAATCCTGAAAGAATGTAATATCCTTTACATTTTCTCTATAAAAGAAATAAAATGTTCGTTTATCTTATTACAACTTTTTTGGTGACTCTTATTAGATAATAGTATCACACATTCGTTTGCCGTATTCGTTTTTGTTAACACTACTTCTTCGGTTGCAAGTAAACCAACGTACATATATGTCAATTAAAAATATTAAAAATACAAATTTTGTAATGCTCATGTCTCATTCTTCGAATATGATAATTTTGACAACTATGATTAAACTTTTCAAATGCAAGATTTTAAATACCTACATAGGTAGGTCAAAAGAACATTCACATACAATTTTTTTTTGTAAATTATTGCATCTATTTTTTTTGTAAAAATAAATTATTACATTTAGATAACTTCAAAATTAATAATATCTAAATTTAATTATTAATGTAAAATCGAAAAACAAAATAACTGAAATTCATAACAATATCTATTGTATAATCATCAAATGCAAAATACTCAGCCAAGAAAACGAGAAAAACCTTTAAGATCATAGAACAAATCAAAATGTATATAAATATTTTAATCTGTTTAGTTAATTAATATGTTTCAAGTAAGTTATATATGTTTCACTTTTTTCCTAATATAATCTGAGTGTAAAATATAAGGGATATTTACAAAAATAATAATCAAAACATAATTTATTTAGTTCAATCATTGTTCAAATTGGCAAAAGAGCAATTGGCTGGGAAGTAAAGAGTGTACTCATTGTCTATTGGATTGTAGATGGCCAATCGATCATGATGCTGGAAAAAATCAAGTATTCAAAAGTACCTAATTGTTGTCTACTATTAAATAAATAATTTTAAAAAGTGAAAATAAAGAATTATCACCGATGCACCTAGAAGTTCGAATACTAAAGATATTAGAATTTTAGATAATTTTTAATGTATTACCTTATTTTTACCTCTAAAATAAATGAATTCTATAAAAGAAATGAGTTTTGCTCTAATGTATTTCTCTAAAATAGAGATCTCTAAATATTAAAACAAATTATAGATGAACGCTATTTTTTTCTTTATAATAGAGATTTTTATCTATTATAAAGAAGAAGAAAAATAGAGTTGAGTTGAAGTGATTTTATCCCTAAATATTATTATATAGGTGAAAATAAAGGTAAGTTGGAGATGCTGTTAGAATGCATATATTGTGAGGATTTAATTTGCACTTATAAACTACGCACAAACTATCATATATGTAGAGACTCTCATTTTCAATTGTAAATATTTGGTTAACAATTTTAGCAGCAAAGAAGACATTTGGTTAATATTAACACCATAAACAAAACTTGGATATTCACCATATGCTATAATATACTTTATTTGAATGATTATTTACGCTAAAAGTATACTCAAGCATCTACAAAACAAAATTCCTAAATGAGCTCCACAATTCTTTTATTACATTTCAATCGGCATTAAACATATAACAAATCAACAATGATTCATCAGTTATAAAAAATAATTCTGATATAAATTATATTTTTTTGACTGATTAGATAAATTACATCTTTTGACTAATTATATAAATTACATGATTAATTATATAAATTACATCTTTAGATGTGGACTTGAAGTCATGTATCATCTATAATAATATGTTAAACTTAGGATCTGGAATTAAGGCTTAGAGTATAGATAATAGTTTCTTATGTTACAAAAATAGATAATAATTTGTTTTCTTTAAAACTTATGCGCCATTAATATTAATTATTAAGTAGTATTCAACTTTTGTTCAGAAAATGTAGCTATTCAACTAAATGACATAAAAAATAAAAAATTATAAGTTTATAATTATGTTATAAATATCAACTTTTTAAAGCTGACAACACAAATTTGTAAATTAATTAAGTACATAGTATGTAGCACCAACATTACTGATTTTGTTGATCGTTACTTTCTTCTATTAAATTTAACATTCTACATCTTCTTATATCTAAATGAGCTCCACAATTCTTTTTATACATTTCAATCGGCATTAAACATATAACAAATCAACAATGATTCATCAGTTATAAAAAATAATTCTGATATATATTATATTTTTTGACTAATTAGATAAATTACATCTTTTTGACTAATTATATAAATTACATGTTTAATTATATAAATTACATCTTTAGATGTGGACTTGAAGTCGTGTATCATCTATAATAAAATGTTAAGCTTAGGATTTGGAATTAAGGCTTAGAGTATAGATAATAGTTTCTTATGTTACAAAAATAGATAATAGTTTGTTTTCTTTAAAACGTATGCGCCATTAATATTAATTATTAAGTAGTTATTCAACTGTTGTTCAGAAAATGTAGCTATTCAACTAAGTTTATAATTATGTTATAAATATTAACCTTTTAAAGCTGACAACACAAATTTGACTCGAAAAAAGTTCGGAGTAAATTAATTAAGTACATAGTATTTAGCACCAACATCACAGATTTTGTTGATCGTTACTTTCTTCTATTAAATTTATCATTCTACACCTTTTTATATCTTTACTATCATTTTTTTGAACAATCTACCATAAATATAAGTAAAATGATTGGACAAAAATTTATAAGACACAATCCGTATGTAGCGTGAAAACACTTATTTTATTAAATGGTCTTAAATGTCAAAGATATACTCATTAATAATTTTTATTTACAAGAAAACTATAACTCATCTGATCATCGGCCACATTCTTTGACAAAATAATAAAAATCACCAAAGATTTTAAAGGAAATCACCAAAGATTTTAAAGGACGGATAAGAATCAAATCACCAAAGATTTTTTAAAAAAGGTAAGAATCAAATTTAATACATGAGTTAGAGATAAACCTCTCATCTACAACTCATAAGACAATATTCAAGGAAAAGTACCTAAAATAACTTCCCATCATCTTTCAAATTTTCCATATTTATTATGGATGGCCCATTAGCCGTAGGCGATCGGGGCGTTATAAGTGGTATCAGAGCTGGTTAGCCATCTCGGTTCTGACCCGAGAGGCGTCTTGAGACCTGTCGTGGGGCGCAACGAGGGCGTTGCGTTCTTTGAGAGGGGGTGAATTGTAACATCCCGAGTTGTGATATGTGAAAAAGCTTAAGAGAATTGATTGGCTACCTATGTCACCAAAGTTGATTTACCTTTTCCGTCACACATCCGTTTAGAACTCCAGGGTTAAGCGTGTTTTGGGCTGGAGTAGTGAAAGGATGGGTGACCTATCGGGAAGTGATTCGCGATACCGTGCGAGTAAGGCCAAAACACGGGAAGAGGTTGGGTGGTGATTGCAGGGTCAGTAAACAATGATTTCAAGCCTTAAAAAAATTAACGCACGACCATCGGACGGGATGAGACCCATGGGCCGAAAGAGCGGGTGTGGATGGTCCATTAGCCGTGGGCGATCGGGGCGTTATATAAATTTTAATAAATATAGTTATATTTTTGAAATTAACAATTTATCATTAATTAGTGCATTGAAAATATAAAAAATGTATCTTCTTGAAACATATTTTTTTTCTAGAATATACATATTTTCGGAATGGATGACGTACTTTCTTTTGATTGACGTTTTGAAGCTTTTGCTTTGTGTTAAATTATTTGACGTCTCCAAATCTTATGCGGATTATAGTGACTTTTGACTTTACTTATGCTTGTATTAATGGTTCTGATCGAGAGTAATTGCACATCAAAACAATGATAAATAAGGATAGAATAGACAATACTTTAGTTTCCTTAATTTGTGTGTAATTTTTCCAAAACTTCGACTAAATAAAAACACAGGGAATATACTCTAAGTGCTCAAGGAGACATGATAGCAATTACTACTACCTTCGTTTCGATTTAGTTGTCATTCTAGAGAATTTTTTCTGTTTCAAAATAAGTATCATTTTATAATTTCAATACAAAATTTATTAATTTTATATGTTAATTTATTTTTTATTGATTGAAATGTGGTTAGGTATATGGGTAATTATGATTTTATCAAAAAAACATATAAAATTAAATATTTTTTAATATGTGTGTATAAACCTAGAATGACAAGTAAAATGAAACGGAGATAATAATAAACAAAGATATAAAAGGTTTATACTAAGTGTCTTAATTTGTGTGAAATTTTCACAACTTCGTATAGAAGAAAACAGTGTCTTAATATGTCCAACTAACTAAAAATAAATGATGATGCCTTTGGTTAAGCAATTCATAAATCTACCACTGGTTAGATTAGTCAAACCATTATTAGCCCATGATCAACTTGTTATATTTGTCTGTATTTGTAATGGTTTTGGTTGTTGTTTTCTACTACAAGGGATCATAAAGAATTGGCTGGGGCATCATGGTGCAATCTCTACGTTAGTGAACAAGCTCTGTTTAGGAGTCATGGACGATGGCTCTTCTTATGCTAAAATCGCAAAAGATGTCATTGATTACTACGATGACAGTTGCAATAAGTCACGCTCCATCCTCAAGCGTGTGTATTTCAGCAATCTGTGGAGAGGGACAGCCACCATAACTGCTGCATGTATATTGATACTAACTCTTATTCAAACCGTGACTTCCATCATTGATATCATTCAGAAGTAAACCAACTTATCACTAAAACCCACTTTGTAGAGTTCACCTTAATTTTATGTCATCATTGTTCATAAGATTTTGCTAGTATCAACTAGCAACATCTGTTTTCAATTCTCAATGATAAATCCTGTCAGTCTATCCTTAATAATTTACAAATGTATTTGTGATGTTTTTCTTTGATTCTGAGAGTTGATTGTTACAAAAGCTCTTTTTGAATAAGATTCGTTAATATTTGGTATCCGTATATACGTTTCGTCAGTTTAGAGCAGTGAACCTTAATTGGATTTGAAAAAGAAAACAATTTGAAGATAACGGCATGCATGGATATTCACTGCTAATCACATTCTATTCTCCTCCGTATTAATAAAGGAAGGTATGGTCTCAAATAGTATTATCATCCTTGAAATGCATTAATTAAATAAATCTTGTGTTGGGTTTGTCATTTGTGTATAGTTAAGAGTGAGATTGCATAGTTCATCTAAGCGTAAAAAAAACGTTTATATATATTTTTTTTTTTTTTTTGATTAACCTGGAGGGATCTCAACCCCCAGGGGACTAACCCCTCGGCGCGAGGCAGCCCATTTGGTACTATGGGGAGTTAGATACCCCAATTGCCTGGCCAAACATCACGGCGCATCTGAGGGGAGTCGAACCCGGGACCTCTTAGAAATCCTCGGGACGCGCTCGCCACTCGACCAGTGATGCCTGGTTATATATTTAGCGATATCAAATCCGACTAGAATACTTGACAGTTAAACCTCTTCAATTAAATATCTATTTTATTTGATTCTAGCTCAAACCAAGCGCTTCAATGCAAGAAGCAGTGCTAGGATTTGATTTGAAATATTTTCAACCAAAACAAAGAGGCATCGCAGTTGAATAATGGTGTCACTACTCAGGGTCTGCCATGGGATAAACCCCATAAAGCTAAGGCTTTAGCCGCCACAGATGATAACTATTTTAGGGGCGTCAAATTTGATAAAACTTGACTTTAATCTAGTGGTTGGTTGTAACTCGATTGTCACTTTCTATTTTCCTATTTTTATTTTTCTGAGAACAACAACTTTTATTCATTACTGAAGAACCGGTTACATGTCCAACTTTCCTAATTCTTTATTTATACTAGAGTGTTGGCCGCGCTACGTGCGGGTTTCATTCAATAATTTTTTCAAGTGAATGTTTAATAGTGTTTGATAATTTGCACATAGTTCTCATCATTCCTTGTTATAAATTCTTATTACTTTCTTTTGTTCCAATAAATTAGTATATTTTAAGGTATATATTATTGATTATAAATTTATAAATTAATATGAACAAATTGTAATATTTTTATTTATAGAAATTAATGTATAATATTTTTTTATTAAACCCATATTTTAGAATATATTTTCTGTACAATAAGATATATATTTTATTTTATGGTTTACAATAGTCATATAAAAGAAATCTTAGAAAATAATATTAAAATGTTTTTTCTAATATTATTTTCTAAGATTATATTTTTTTAATATTATATCCTTTTAGTTAGATTAAATATATTTCAAAGAAAATATTTTATTTAGATTAAATTAGATATATTAATTATTATTTTGTAATCATAAAAGAATGTATATACTTACATAAAATTGTAAAAAAAACTTCTTATTTTTATCTCTTTGAAATATATTTAATTTTAACGGGTCCATCTCATGTTTATTAATTTATCAATGTTAATTTATAAGGTTTCTATCGTATTATATTTTACTATTTATTTTTGTCGTTGTACTTTATATTATTTAATATTTTTATCTCTTTTTATGTTTCCTTTTATTTTTCTAATGTTTTGTTACTTGTTTTCTCATGAATTTGTCAACCTTCTTTTAGGTGTTTATTATCAAACCTGAGAAAGTTACTAAGCAAACCATCGGGTAGGTTGTCTGATTTAAACTGAATACTTGATTTCTTATTGGATTACATGGCTGAGGCCCGTCTCATTACGTTTAAGAGTCTTGTGCAAGTTCTAATAGTCTAAGACTAAACAAACAAAAAAATCAAAAAGGATCCTAATTTTCTAAACGAAATGCTATAAACTCTTAACAAAAACTTGTAAAAAATATTTTGGACCCTGTGCACAAGCACCACTTGAACATGCCCATAGACGGGAATGCATGGCTATTTTGTACGGTGAACTGAAGTTTAAAGGGTAAAAATTTGTAGCCAAAGCTTGCGTATAAATATTGAAGTTCTTTTGATTTCAATTGTTTGTAACCGCACCATAGAACGATTCAAGTAACATCAACAAAGGAACTTTTATCTGAACATTACATAAGAAGAGTGAAAATTTTACAGACACGAAACGGAGACGCATGGAATGGATATATAGTTTTGTTGGAAAGAAAGATCTCAGTTACTGCAAATATCGGCCATAGGCATTGTGGCACAAACATGAGTATACTTCTTGGCTGGTTCTGTCCCTCTCTTGGGCTTGTCCTCTGCCATGGCCACCTTGGCTAAGGAGTACACAGCCACAGCAGCAGCAGTGAACACCAGATCTCTCCTCACATCCATGCTCTAATCATGGTTCTTGTTCTCCAAGTTGATTGTGTTCTCGCTTGTGTAGGCTTTGACCACTGTGAAACTTCGTCTGTTGCTGCCAGAGATGGTTGCTGGAAGCTTTGAGATGGCTACCGATAAATAAAGATTTCATAGTCATCAACGCCATAGGAAATGGTTATGTTGATTCATGTGCTTTCTTAATCTCTCTCTGTTCTCTGATTATCTGGTGAGTTTGGTGATGATTCTGTTTTCAAAAGTAAGGGATGTGGGCAAAGAAAGCTGATTTTGAAGGATTATTATCCATTTCATTATCCAAAATATTATGAACATATAGCAATTGAGTTGTCGTGACGTGTTGTTGTGATATCTTTTGTAGAGAGGAACTTCGTAAGGTACCTATAAACCTACCAAGAACTCTTTTACTGTCCACATAAGAACTCTTAATTTATCACAGAACCATTTATAAGACCAACAGAGCTTTTTTAGTGGCAACAACCCATTTGAGGTTATAATGCTTGTTTTTTATAAACTTTAACGGTACCTATAAGGATACATCTTGATAATGGCAAAGTTGTGAGTATAGAAAGCTCATGAAAGACACCTCAGTCTCTTGTGATCAAGTATTCCATCTCATCTGCAACTAAGGAAATGATTACCACCAAGACGTTTAGGGTTCACTGTGGTCACTAAAAGGACAACAAGAGTGTTGGCACGGGCTGTAGATTTTTGGAAGAACACTCTTGTTACATGGTCCCAGAGTTACAGTTTCATAACAGGTCTCCAGCAAATGTTCATCGAAGATGGTTTTAGTATTTATCTTTTGGTTTGACAGCAACAAATTTAATTATCCAATACAGAGAAGGATGTTAATAAATTAATGTCGAGAGCTTACTCTTTTGTTTGTAAGTTAAATCAGAACACGCCGTATGTTTGCTATTTCCACCTCGTCAAGTACCCGACGGTGACTGTCCATTCAGTAACTTCTTGTGGCAAGCAACATCTACACCATTCATATGATAAAATGGGCAGATAAGCAAGTAAGATGCATAAGGTTTAAGAGCTTACCACATAGGTCTTTCCTAATTCCACAGTTTGCTTCAAATTCTTTATGAACGTGGAACCTGAACCGGTCAGGGTCGATAAGGAGGCACTGGTCAAGATTGGAGAGGAGAGAGCTGTGCTGGAAACATATTGTTAAACAGAGATCAATAACTCGATACACCTCTTTGCTTTTCGTTGAGAATAAATTAATTAGCCTTTAAGTGGATCCTGCTTTGAGTTGAGGCTGCTATCGTGGATCAAGTTTTGATGAGATGAAAACTTGCATCTCAGTGCCCTGTCGGGAAAGAAATCAAAAGGTAAGAACAATATCAGTGCATGTGTTTCTTAAAAGGAAATTTATTTGTGGAAGTCTTCAAGACGTCACAATATCCTTTTCACATATACTAAAGTTATATAGACGCAAGCGATAAGACTTAAGAATAAATACTATGTCATGGTGAAAGACAAATGAGATTTTGTTAAACTTTTGTCATGGTTAAACTAAATAGTATAAAGCTTAGAGTATGATACTTAGATATTTTCAGTTATAAATTTATATAATTAAGCATGTTTCATTTTGTATACCAATACATGTATAGGCCATAAAATTTATATGAGATGCTGCCGGAAATGATATAGCTTACAACACACCGATATATGTTTCTCGATGATGAGCATCTCTAACCCAATAAGCATCCCACCTTTGGTGCCATTCCAGGCCTCCCGTCAAACGGGCCCGTAGTTCCGACTCCGATGGAACTGGTGAGACGTCGTTAAAATACAATGGAACATGAGACTCGCTGGAGACTTGTCGAATATGGTTCCATGAAAGCTTCCAAGAAGAGGTTTATATAGAATGAGAAAGAGAGAGATGTGAAAAGTTATCATCGCTAATGAAGATGGTAATTAAGAACAAAAATGAATGAATTATAATGGGTCGATTAATACTCAGAAACAGAGAAAAGTAGGGAGTTGGAACGATGAAGACGGAGTTGAAGATAGGAAGCGAGATTGTTCTTGAAAATTAGGTTTTGATGGTGTTATGGGCTTGATATGGGTCATGTAGATTATTTTGAAAGTAAAGGGCCATATAAAAAAGGTTTTTTGTGGGTTTTAAAGTTGTAAATATCGGACTAAAATATTCGGCCTGGATTATTTGTACAAAACTCAGCAGCTAGGCTGACATGGCGAATAAAAAGCTCCTTATTGGTGGATTTTTAAATCCTACGTGGACACTCTACCCATTGAGCTTATTCACCTTTTATTAAGGAAATGATTACCACCAAGACGTTTAGGGTTCACTGTGGTCACTAAAAGGACAACAAGAGTGTTGGCACGGGCTGTAGATTTTTGGAAGAACACTCTTGTTACATGGTCCCAGAGTTACAGTTTCATAACAGGTCTCCAGCAAATGTTCATCGAAGATGGTTTTAGTATTTATCTTTTGGTTTGACAGCAACAAATTTAATTATCCAATACAGAGAAGGATGTTAATAAATTAATGTCGAGAGCTTACTCTTTTGTTTGTAAGTTAAATCAGAACACGCCGTATGTTTGCTATTTCCACCTCGTCAAGTACCCGACGGTGACTGTCCATTCAGTAACTTCTTGTGGCAAGCAACATCTACACCATTCATATGATAAAATGGGCAGATAAGCAAGTAAGATGCATAAGGTTTAAGAGCTTACCACATAGGTCTTTCCTAATTCCACAGTTTGCTTCAAATTCTTTATGAACGTGGAACCTGAACCGGTCAGGGTCGATAAGGAGGCACTGGTCAAGATTGGAGAGGAGAGAGCTGTGCTGGAAACATATTGTTAAACAGAGATCAATAACTCGATACACCTCTTTGCTTTTCGTTGAGAATAAATTAATTAGCCTTTAAGTGGATCCTGCTTTGAGTTGAGGCTGCTATCGTGGATCAAGTTTTGATGAGATGAAAACTTGCATCTCAGTGCCCTGTCGGGAAAGAAATCAAAAGGTAAGAACAATATCAGTGCATGTGTTTCTTAAAAGGAAATTTATTTGTGGAAGTCTTCAAGACGTCACAATATCCTTTTCACATATACTAAAGTTATATAGACGCAAGCGATAAGACTTAAGAATAAATACTATGTCATGGTGAAAGACAAATGAGATTTTGTTAAACTTTTGTCATGGTTAAACTAAATAGTATAAAGCTTAGAGTATGATACTTAGATATTTTCAGTTATAAATTTATATAATTAAGCATGTTCCATTTTGTATACCAATACATGTATAGGCCATAAAATTTATATGAGATGCTGCCGGAAATGATATAGCTTACAACACACCGATATATGTTTCTCGATGATGAGCATCTCTAACCCAATAAGCATCCCACCTTTGGTGCCATTCCAGGCCTCCCGTCAAACGGGCCCGTAGTTCCGACTCCGATGGAACTGGTGAGACGTCGTTAAAATACAATGGAACATGAGACTCGCTGGAGACTTGTCGAATATGGTTCCATGAAAGCTTCCAAGAAGAGGTTTATATAGAATGAGAAAGAGAGAGATGTGAAAAGTTATCATCGCTAATGAAGATGGTAATTAAGAACAAAAATGAATGAATTATAATGGGTCGATTAATACTCAGAAACAGAGAAAAGTAGGGAGTTGGAACGATGAAGACGGAGTTGAAGATAGGAAGCGAGATTGTTCTTGAAAATTAGGTTTTGATGGTGTTATGGGCTTGATATGGGTCATGTAGATTATTTTGAAAGTAAAGGGCCATATAAAAAAGGTTTTTTGTGGGTTTTAAAGTTGTAAATATCGGACTAAAATATTCGGCCTGGATTATTTGTACAAAACTCAGCAGCTAGGCTGACATGGCGAATAAAAAGCTCCTTATTGGTGGATTTTTAAATCCTACGTGGACACTCTACCCATTGAGCTTATTCACCTTTTATTAAGGAAATGATTACCACCAAGACGTTTAGGGTTCACTGTGGTCACTAAAAGGACAACAAGAGTGTTGGCACGGGCTGTAGATTTTTGGAAGAACACTCTTGTTACATGGTCCCAGAGTTACAGTTTCATAACAGGTCTCCAGCAAATGTTCATCGAAGATGGTTTTAGTATTTATCTTTTGGTTTGACAGCAACAAATTTAATTATCCAATACAGAGAAGGATGTTAATAAATTAATGTCGAGAGCTTACTCTTTTGTTTGTAAGTTAAATCAGAACACGCCGTATGTTTGCTATTTCCACCTCGTCAAGTACCCGACGGTGACTGTCCATTCAGTAACTTCTTGTGGCAAGCAACATCTACACCATTCATATGATAAAATGGGCAGATAAGCAAGTAAGATGCATAAGGTTTAAGAGCTTACCACATAGGTCTTTCCTAATTCCACAGTTTGCTTCAAATTCTTTATGAACGTGGAACCTGAACCGGTCAGGGTCGATAAGGAGGCACTGGTCAAGATTGGAGAGGAGAGAGCTGTGCTGGAAACATATTGTTAAACAGAGATCAATAACTCGATACACCTCTTTGCTTTTCGTTGAGAATAAATTAATTAGCCTTTAAGTGGATCCTGCTTTGAGTTGAGGCTGCTATCGTGGATCAAGTTTTGATGAGATGAAAACTTGCATCTCAGTGCCCTGTCGGGAAAGAAATCAAAAGGTAAGAACAATATCAGTGCATGTGTTTCTTAAAAGGAAATTTATTTGTGGAAGTCTTCAAGACGTCACAATATCCTTTTCACATATACTAAAGTTATATAGACGCAAGCGATAAGACTTAAGAATAAATACTATGTCATGGTGAAAGACAAATGAGATTTTGTTAAACTTTTGTCATGGTTAAACTAAATAGTATAAAGCTTAGAGTATGATACTTAGATATTTTCAGTTATAAATTTATATAATTAAGCATGTTCCATTTTGTATACCAATACATGTATAGGCCATAAAATTTATATGAGATGCTGCCGGAAATGATATAGCTTACAACACACCGATATATGTTTCTCGATGATGAGCATCTCTAACCCAATAAGCATCCCACCTTTGGTGCCATTCCAGGCCTCCCGTCAAACGGGCCCGTAGTTCCGACTCCGATGGAACTGGTGAGACGTCGTTAAAATACAATGGAACATGAGACTCGCTGGAGACTTGTCGAATATGGTTCCATGAAAGCTTCCAAGAAGAGGTTTATATAGAATGAGAAAGAGAGAGATGTGAAAAGTTATCATCGCTAATGAAGATGGTAATTAAGAACAAAAATGAATGAATTATAATGGGTCGATTAATACTCAGAAACAGAGAAAAGTAGGGAGTTGGAACGATGAAGACGGAGTTGAAGATAGGAAGCGAGATTGTTCTTGAAAATTAGGTTTTGATGGTGTTATGGGCTTGATATGGGTCATGTAGATTATTTTGAAAGTAAAGGGCCATATAAAAAAGGTTTTTTGTGGGTTTTAAAGTTGTAAATATCGGACTAAAATATTCGGCCTGGATTATTTGTACAAAACTCAGCAGCTAGGCTGACATGGCGAATAAAAAGCTCCTTATTGGTGGATTTTTAAATCCTACGTGGACACTCTACCCATTGAGCTTATTCACCTTTTATTATAGTATATATAGATGTATTATATTAAATGATATTTTCTCTGTTTCATATTAAATATCACTTTAGTTTTGTGCACACGGATTAAATAAATAATTAATTTTGCATATTTTCTATTAAAAAACACAATTACCTATACACCTAACCATATTTCAACCAATAGAAAAATAAACTCCACTATAAAATTAATAAATTTTTCTTCGAAAGTCGAAAACGATTGTAACAAAAAATCTCTAAAACGACAATTAATTTAAAATGGAGGGAATATGTGATTAGAAACCCCCAATAACTCTTTTTCTAAACGAAACCTAATTATTTATGTTGTTTTATTAAATAACTAGATAATTTCGTGAGCTTCAACACGCAGATGGGTTGGTGTCTGAGCTCTGTTGTCGGCTCGCGTTGGTCCTTTCAGAGGTTTAAAAAGCGGTCGTCTATGCCGCTTAAGTGGTCTTCTGATTTTTCTCCTCACCTTCGTTCCTTCTCTTCGCGGTTCTTGCTCCGTTGTATTGTGCCATGTTCTCAACTTCTCGTTCTTGCCATGGCAAGAGACTGTTCTAGCGTCTCCAATTTTAATTCCTCGGTTCTCGGCAATGATGGGTGTGTGGTGGTTCTTGGATCTTTGACCACCATTTCCTAACGCTCGGTCTTGGCTCACATCCCAACACCACATAGGTTTGGTTCAACTTTGTGTGGTGGTGTGCTTGACAATTGTGTGCAGGTTGGGCTCAGTGTGGGGGTACAGAGGGTGCATCCCATTTATCTCGGAGCGGCATCGTGTACAGGCCGTTCATGGGCCCAATAAATGCTCGGTCTTGGTTGCTGCGGGAGTGTCAGGCTTATGTTGTTATTGTCTATTCTTGTGGACTACTGCTATGAAGCCTCGGCAAGCTGTTTTCGGATGGGTCATTATCTTTAAGTGCGGATCATCGGAGAGGCTAAAATTACTAGGATTTTGACTCTCGGTTGAACTTGGCTCATTCTTTTGCGGCAAGTTGTTGTTGTAGACTTGGTTGAGCTTCGGGATAACGGTTTTGGTTTATTTATCTTTCTATCCCATCTTAACTAGTTTGAGTATATGTTTAGACTTTTATTTTCGTTTTCTCTGCTTCTTGTCATCTCTGTAATTTCTGTCAAAAACTAAAAAGCTTGGTAATACTATTTTTACATTTCTACCAAAACAAAAATAAGCAAATAGATTAAAAATCGAATATAGTGATGGGCTCAACCTAAACCAGGCTTACCTTTTGGGCTAGGAACGATACGAGGGTATTTAGGTAAATAACTAAATTCAAATGAATCTGAGAGAAACTTGGAGAGTGGGGGTGATAACCGCCCACAACCGTCACTACAAGAAACTTCCACAGACACAACACAACACGACTTACCAAACAAAAACATGGAAACGGCAAAAAAGGAAGAGATTAAGAAAGGTCCATGGAAAGCCGAAGAAGACGAAGTGCTCATCAACCATGTCAACAGATACGGTCCACGTGACTGGAGCTCCATTCGATCCAAAGGTCTTCTTCAACGCACCGGCAAGTCATGCCGTCTCCGTTGGGTCAACAAACTCCGTCCTAATCTCAAAAAGTATAAAACTTCATTCCCTCCCTCCCTCGTCTTCTTCCTATTCAATCTTGTTTTGTTTGCTTAAACGTTATGGACTTTTGTAGTGGGTGCAAGTTCTCTGCGGAGGAAGAGAGGACCGTGATTGAGTTGCAAGCAGAGTTTGGTAACAAATGGGCGAGAATCGCTACGTATTTACCAGGAAGAACTGATAATGATGTGAAGAATTTTTGGAGTAGTAGACTAAAAAGACTCGCTAGGATTCTTCATAACTCTTCTGATGCATCGAGTTCTACCAATCCAAAACCTTCTTCTCATCGAAACAAAGGAAAAATCGTTAAACCAATCCAATCCGTATATGCCTCTCAGGTATATTAAGTTTTTGAATAATAAAATATATATATATTTTAAGTTTTATTACAAAGGATCTTTCAGTTTTCAGTTTGTGTGTGTGTGTGTTTTAGTTTCAGAGTTTTGGTTTGGTTGAGGAAGAGATTACAGCTTCTACTTCATCTTCCAAGATTCTTCCTTACTCAACATCATCAGACCAAGTTGATGAAGCCTTGAAGTTGTCTGAACTGGGTATTAAGTTAGAGCATAAGCCATTGGCTTTTGGGACTGATCTTGTTCTTGCAGAGACGACTCCACTCATGTCTGAGTTTCATATTGCTAATCACCAACCGGTTACCTCTTTCTCTCCAGAAAGCATAGATCTTTTGGCTAGACTCGACAACCCTTATTACTACGATATCCTTGGACCGGCTGGTTCTTCCGAGCCGTTGTTCGTTCTTCCCCAGCCGTTTTTTGAGCCGTCTCCCATGCCAAGAAGATGCAGACATGTTTCAAAGGATGATGATGAAGAAGAAGCTGATGTTTTCTTAGATGATTTCCCGGCTGACATGTTTGATCAAGTTGATGATCCAAATCAGAGTCCTTAGATTGTTGTTGTCTTTTGTTTCTATTAGATTGCTTCCCCCTGCATTTGTGTTTTTAGGTCTAATTTAACGCAGACTCTAACTAGCTTTGTTTTTGGATGTGCTTCACAAGCAACACTCTTAACTATTTTGTTATGTAATGACAATCCTTTGTTTCTCTGTTAATGTTCTTTTGTTGGCAGAAAAATAATATCTTATTTGACTGAATCAAACTTTAAAAATATATTTCATAATTCATAAAAATAAGCAACTCAAATACAACCAAATAGTACATAAACAGAGGAACTAATGGCCGTTGACTAAATCGGTGTTCGGGCTTATCACAGGATCATGACTAAACCTGATTCCAGCTTGCCCATGACTCAAAACCACTTCACAGATGGTTCTGCTGTGGTGGTCAAGGAATGGTACTTGATTCCAGCTTCACCAAGACTTGTCATCACTTCAAAGTTTCCAGCTTTAGTAGACCCTTCTTGACTCAAGACCTGTCTTCTTAGTTCAGCACAAGCACAATACTCTACTTCGTACACATCTACCTCTTTAAAGGTTGCAAATGTAGTCCTTACTCCTTCCCCTGCACATAGAGGTTCTTACAAGTCAAACACATTTGAACATATGATTAACGAAAGGGATTATCATACACTCTTTGCTACTGGATACTGAAACCTTAAGAGAAAAAAAAAAAAAGAAAAAAATGTTCTTTCTATAGAAGCAAAGCTAAAGCAAAGCAGAAATTTAAAACTAATCAAGTGAAGAGTGTGTGTACAAGATTCACATAACCAAACCAAGAATGACTTGTTTACCGTGAGTGACTAAGAGCAAGTTCTCTGAAGGGTACTTATCAGCAAGAGTTTTCAACAAACTAAGGAATCGATCTGTGCATCCTTCAACGGTCTCTCCCCATTGTGGCATCTGAATACAACCAACATGACACACTCAGAAGAAGATCATCAAGTTTATATCCTCAAATTGCTTCCAAGACTACAACATACAGAAACAGAATCAACATAGAGAGATTACCTCTTTATAAACAGGATCAACATTATGATCCACCATTCCTTCAGGAAACATAGATTCAAGATCTGAAATCAAGAAATCAAACTTCCCATCTTTTGGAGCAACCTCAGGCATAATAGCCAAACTGTTCAGCATCTCACTCAAACCAAACTCAATAGACACCTGAAGCAGACAAGAACCACCTTAAATAGTTTATACCATTACATACAAACACAACCATTATTAAGACAGTCATAGTTCAACACATATAGACCGACAATGATCAGAATCTGACCTTGAGCTTAGACTTATCGATAGAAATAACGTCTTTGGACGACGTAGCGTTAGGCTTTAACTCAACGGCGGAGAGAGCGGCGATAACTTCTGAAGCTGTTTGAACACAGCGGATGAAAGGAGAGACAAACACCCTATGGATAGGAAACTGGATTGTAGATCGGATCCGTTGACCAGTTTGAAACGCACGAACCAAACCCTCCTGAACGAGAGGAGGGTCCCAAGGTCTCGAAGCAGTATCGAGCCAGAGTGGGTTGACCTTGTCCATGCGATCACCGTGACGCATCATCAAGATGTTTTGGTAGCCATCGTTGGTATTCGCATTAGCAGAGGACTCCATTGTTGCTCTGTTGGTGTGGTGGTTGGTGGCGTGCCCTTTGGGAGTACGTTGGAAATTATAGTACACATGACGTAAAGGACCAAAAGCATAAATTTAAATATATGTAAATTATAGCATTAGATTTTGAAATTACAAAATGTACCCACTCATATTAAAGCATAAAAAGGTGATAACTTTTAGGGAAAAATGGGCTTTTTATTTCCCGAGTATTTGAAAATTGGCAATTTTAATATTTAAGTATTGCTCGCGCAGAATTATTCTCCAACTAACAGTTGACTACACGAAATTAGGATTAAAATAATCAACCGTTAACTGCTTAACGAAAAGATAACGGTTTCCATCAATTTTTTAACGGTTGATTATTCTAGTCATATTTTTGCATGATTAGTTGAAGAATAAATATGCGCATATAATACTTGAATATTTAATTTGCCGATTAAAAATACTTGATGAATTAAAAATAACAATTTATTTTAAAATAAAATTATAATTTAAAAGATTTTCAAGTTAGATATAACCAACATAGAATATTTTTACTTTAAAAAAGAATTTTGAGTTTTTTCAGTGACATGTACAATAATACAAATAATTATAATTGCATTTATTGTTGATGTAGTTCATGTTTATAAAATTATTTAAGATTATTTTTAAAATAATTCCTACCTAAAAAAGTTTTCAATTTGAACAAATATACAAGACACTTATTCAACTGAGAGTTTAGGTGATTTTTATTAAAATAAAAAACCACTGTTAATCAACCATGAATTTAAAAAAATCATCTAAATCCATTGTTATTTAACTTGAAATTCATTGTTATTGGAAACATTTTAAGTTTTAGAGTTTTAAATTTTTCAAGTGAGTTTAGAGTATTTGGGTGGAGTTTCTTAGTTAAAACAAATTAAAACTCTAATATCATAGTTTTAGGTGATATTTTAGAGGGGTTTAACAAAAATCACTTCAAACTTTGCAATTCATTGAAATCATCTAAAACCTCGTTAAAAATTAAATCATCTCAAATTTTAGATTGAATAAACTTTCCTTAATCTCATAAAAGGATTTTGAATTTTTACAAAAAAAAAATAATATATAATAATTACATTGCATTCTATTGATGATGTACAATATGTGATTGTTTAAGTTGAGATAACTATGTATGATTATCTAAAGTAAATCAAATTTACAACATATGTTCTCTAAGTAATATGAAAACATTCATAAGTGATTTTATACACAAAAAGTACATCAACAATAAGACTTACCTATAATTATTTGTAATATTTTTATATATAATTGTAAAAACTCAAATATCTCTTTCAAAATGTAAAAATATTCTATATTGGTTATATCTAACTTGAGAATCTCTTAAATTATAATTTTAAAAAAAAATTATTATTTTTAATTCCTTAAGCATTTTCAATCGACAAATTAAATACTCAAGTATTATATGCGCATATTTATTCCTCAACTAATCATTGAATACGCAAAAATATGACTAGAATAGTCAACTATTAAAAATTGACGAAATTTGTTATCTTTTCGTTAAACAATTAACGGTTGACTATTTCAGTCTTAATTTCGCGCAGTCAACTATTAGTTGAGGAATAATTCTGCGCGAGCAATACTTGAGTATTAAAATTGCCGATTTCAAATACTTGGGAAATAAAAAGCTGATTTTCCCTAATTTTTAGGGTAATTTTCATGTTTACCACATTATTGGTACCATTTTTTATTTATATCTTAGTTAAAGAGACATTTTCATAAATATCATTTTTTATAACATTTGTTAAGATTAAATAAATATATCACTATAAGAATTAATCTACCCAATAAGAAAAATGTAATATTATACAATTGATCACAAATATCAAAAGATATTTTTTTATTTGAAATAACAAAAAACATTTTTTTGTTTTGTAATAAAATTAATATTTTAAAAGTCAAATAAACTGAATCATAGGAAGTATATACGGTATAAACTCTATAAATTAATACTTGATAGATTAATAAATACCATAAATTAATAAAAGTTGGACCGATTCGAAATATGACACAAATCGATAAATTAATAAGATGATAAATTATTAGAAATTATATATAAATATATGATTTCATTAAAATTATAAATTAATAATTTATATGTATCAACATTTTATATAGTACAAATAACTATTATATTTTCTACTTTACATCCACCATGAAAATATATTTATATTTCTTAACACTTAATGTACTTTGATCAGATTTAGTAAAATTATATCTAAAACAACAGTTAAATTCTATGAGTTATATTCTATATTCACTAAACATATAATAAACTAATAAAAATGTTAAATTTCGAAAGCTAATTAATGTATATAAACTAAAATCAAATATTTTTCTTATTTATATATATATATATATATCTTAAAATAGAAAAATCTATAAAAAAAAACTTTTTGTAAATTAATAAAATATTAAAATCTCAACATTATTACTTTAAAGAATTTTTATTGTATTTATATTACAAAAGTCACAAGTTTTTAACATTGGTACATCATTATATAACATTTATTATAAATGGTGATAAACTAAAGTAAAATATGTATTATTGATGAACACCTTCATAGATAATTTTACGATAAATCTCTTCTTGTAACATTCGAATCGTCAGATGATTATGTGTGTACGACATTTTCATTGTGGGCCTTTAATGGTACTCCATGACTAGTAACCACCTCGAAGTCCACTGATTCACCAAACCCATCTTTATTCAGTCTTCTCAAGTCAACAGAGCCACAATAATCTACCACGCGCTTAGTTGTGTCTTTTAAATACTTGTAAAGTATAGTACTTACTCCTCCCCCTAAAGAAACGTTCTCAAGATTAGAGATATTTTGATTTTAAACTAGAAAGGCCATAATCAATCTATGCTTACGATGAGTGATTAAGAGCAAGTTCTCATAAGGATACTTCTCTGCAAGAACTTTCAATGTATTAACATATCGTTCCTTGAAGCCTTCCACAGATTCTTCCCATTGTGGCAACTACATCGAACCAACATGGAATCATGATTCAAATATATTTATATCATATTATACTCAAAGAAATGAAGAACGTAAAGAGTCAGATATAAAGTACCTCTTTATAAACCATATCGACATTATGGTCCACGGTTCCCTCAGGAAACATAGCTTCAAGATCTGAAATCTTGAATTCAAACTTCCCATCTTTGGGAGCAACGTTACTCGTAATAGCCAATGAGTTCAGTATCTCGCACAATCCAAATTCTATTGCTACCTGAAGCAGACGAGATAAGGCATTAGCATCTTGATTCCTTTGAATCAAAATGATCATCACGTACGGATTTGAAGAGCATAACGTATTTTATCAGTAAATCTTTCATCATTCAAAAAAGTACATATAATATGTGAGTGTATATATTTTAACTTATATACACGTACTATTGGACTATATGATTGTGTTACATAATCCTTGATCTTGTGTAACACATCTTTTAAGCTTATATAGTTCATGTTTTGGAGTTGTATATATAGACCTAGTTAGAGTTTATTATTTACACCGTCAAATGTTTTTTACGTCACATGTTTAAGAAACATATTTTGTAAATCAATAAGAAAGCATATACTTCATATTGTATATGTGTAGCTAGGGCGATATGGTGCCTAACCTTGAGCTTAGAGTTATCAGTGGAAGGGGAGGAAGAGAGAGCGGCGACAACTTCAGCAGCTGTCTGGATGCAGCGGAGGAAAGGAGAGACAAAGACACGGTGAATCGGGAACGCAACCTGAGAACTGATTCTTTGACCGGTTTGAAAGGCACGAACCTTACCGTCGTGAATGAGCGGCGGATCCCACGGTCTTTCGGCGGTAGAAGCCCATAGAGGATCAAAACGGTCTATTCGATCGCCGTGACGCATCACGATGACATTTTGATGGCAATTGATGTATGATTTAGCAGGCTCCATTCTCTCTTCTCTTTTTTGTGGTCTTTGCACGTATATATGTGAGGGGTATTTATACATGCAATATATATTGAGAACGTGAAAGAAAGTTTTTGTTTTGTTAAGAACGTGTAGAAAGATTTGAAGGAATTAGACTCTTTTTTAGTGGAAGCTTATTCCACAATAGGAAATTGCTAGGAAGATATCATTACAGAAAGAAGTTATTAAATTGTTTTACACGTACGAGTCAATGAACCTAATACGAATTTATTTTCTTCTTTTTTTTTTGCTTAGGTGATCTTTATACCACAAACACACTAAAGAATTTCTTAAATTTGTTTTTCTTACTTTTTATCTGAAAAAAAAATAATTAAAAAATGCACCAATCGCAGTGCATAAGGGACGGTTTTTATGCAAACCGTGAACCCCCTTAAGATACGCTCTAAATACGGACGTTAATGATGTTCTTAGTAGATTGTTTCATGCGTCATTCCTAAAATAATATTAACCTTTTAAAAATATTTATTTTAGAATAAAAATATTTTCAATACAATTAGTTTTCTTCATTAATTTTTAAAAATAGAAAGTAATCATTTGTAGTTTGCTATTTAGTTTAATTTCCTAATTCAGTTACATTTAAATTTGTTTAATTTAATACAATTGTTTTTCAGTTTTCGAAATAATATTTTTATACTTGAAAAACATTTAATAAATTTTAATTTTGTTGGTTTCAGTTATAAATTTTTATCTTATAAAAATAATTATTAAATTTTAAATGTTTAGTGATTTAGAAACTAGATTAGACTTGTCTTTACATTGAGCAAAAGAATTTTAAATATAGCTTTGCTTACTTATATATCCAAAAAATAGATATATTTTTTTATCTTTGATATGATGACATCAGATTATTAAAATATCTAAAATCTTGTCAAATAGAAATATCTATAATAAATTATTTATTTTACAGTAATCTTAACATTATGTAATAACTTTTGAAAGGTAATATTATATTATTTGTTAATAATATGGTAATGACACGGTTTTATAAAAGCAGTATTACATTCTTTGATTTATATTTTTTTAAATAGATAATTTTGGAAATATGAAACACATATTATTTTGTAAAAAGGTTTATTTTCAGATTTTAATATAAAGCACTTTTTATTTACATATAATAATTTGTACTTTGGTATTTTATGTCTTAATTATTGTATCATGTATATACTATAATTTGAAAAAAGTAAACAGTACATATAACAATTTAGTTATGAAAAATATAAATATAGTAATGAAATATCTTCTTAAAGTTATACCATAATAATACTAAATAAATAAATAAATAATTTATTTGTCTTAACTTGTTTTAAATTTATAATAAGTTTTATCTGGAATTTATATTTTTTATAATTTTTATTGTGGTAGTTACCATATAATTATTTTTATATTTAATTTTTTTATAATTGAATGTTGTGTCATAATTATGTTAAACCATGTCACAATTATATATGATTTATATTATTATTTTTAATAGGTTATGTCATCAACTTTTTTCTCAAGACAATTGTGTTGAAGACACCTAAGCATTCACTACAATAATGTATAGGAGATTGGTGACAATGACTACAAAGTTAACATTTTATATAAAATCAAAAGTTATTAGAAATCATCGAGTATGAACCAATTATATTAAGAAACAATTAGGTTGTAACTGGATGAACAAAATATGGTATAAGAATACATGGAATGGGTCATTCCATTTGATTACATGAAAATAGCAGATATAGTGAAATGTTATTCATAAAGCATTCCTTATTTTTTTGGAATAAATGGAAGAAGAATGATTTCATTGTAAAAACATTCAGTAACATAAATGCTAATGAATAAGTGTAATGAATAGAATGACTAATTTTATTTTTAATTCAAATAATAATTAAGTTTTGCTTCTATTACATTCATTTTATTCGTATTACTATTTCTATTTATATTCCTCATCGTTCTATTTGTGTCCATTTTATTTGTTTATGATATTCTTGTAAATAGTTTTTAGTTACCCCCTTAATTGAAATACATTACAGCATTTATAGAACATAGGAGATATTATTTCTAAGAAACCATAATTTGATTGTACATGTCGACAAATTTCTCAGAATGTCATAATTTGATTGTACCTGGAAAGAGTACATCAATCTATTGCCATTTTTTAACATGATTTGGAATCAGTCATGCAGTTCCACGGCGGAACCATGGACGTGTTGTAGCATCTTCATGGCGCACACCGTTTTGTAAGGTAAGTATAATATGAGCCTATCGCGAAGTTACATCTTGTTTACACGGCAATTTCTATAATCCATCTATTTTACTCATTCCAACTTTCATATGCTTTAAGTGAATAGCGGTAGATGTGAACAGAAACACATGTACATTCAATTTGGAGGCAGTTCCTCTGTTGTCTCACTTAGGCTGCAACTGGAATGTATTTTTTTGGAATAAAATCTTCATAAATGCTTAATTCCTTTGTATTCCAAAAAAAATTTACCAGTTAAAATGAAAAAATGGAAAGGTCATTCCATTTCATTCCATACCATTTCATATTGTTCCATAAATATTTTCATCTTCCATTTGTAAAATCATTCCAAATCAAAAACGTTTTGGAACAAGTGGAATGTTGATTTCATTCCTTTAAATTCCATAAATAATAATTCCTATTATTCCATATATTCCATTTTGTTGTCACCAGTTACAACCTTAATCTAACATCCCAATGCTCACCAATATAATTTAACTCCGTTGTTTAAATGTTCAGAGAAAATTTACATCAATGATATTACCTGGGCAAAAAAACTGGAAACGAAAAACCGAATTAGAACCAAACTGAAATACCTGAAATCGAAATTGGACTGAATCCCTCAAATACTTGAATGGAATCTATATTTTTATAACTGAAATAACTGAACCAAACTGGAACCGAACGGGTTTTCGGATATATAAAAATATTAATTATATATATAACATAACTAAATACATATTTAAATTTTAAAATTTACTAAAAGTATTATATTTGAAAAAGTAAACTATTACAAAGTATATGAACTATCCGAAATTATCCAAAAGTATCCTGATATTTTTATCTACAATATTCAAAATAATTTAAAATATTCAACATTTTTATCCGAATCATCCTAATTATTTAATATTTTATCCAAAATACTCGATAGATAATTTAAATTGTCCAAACTACCCAAAATAACCAAACCAGAAATGGAACTAAATGAGAACTTAAATTTTCGAGGTATTTATGGTTTCTAGTTTTACTATCCAAACCGAACCGAACCTGAAAATATCTAAATCGAACCAAAAATAAATTATGTGGTAAATGAATCCTCTAACCCCTTATCTGAATTATCGGATACCCGAAATATTCGAACCGAACTAAACCGATATCCAAAATGCCCATGCCTAAATTATATCGGTAATCTACAAACTCAAACTCAGTTTGTCTTTGTGGAGAAATAAAAATGCCTGCAATCTCAGCGTCTAGCAGTTTATAAATGGCATGAAGTTTATTGGTACGCACTGGTTTGTTTACTTCGAAACGCTCGTTGTGCATGCATTTTTAAAGTGGGCCGATAAAAGGCTCAAGAATTTCGCTTTTTTTTTAACCTAAGAATATTGCTTTTTGCTCGTATTTTTAATCAATCAAATTTTAATTTGATGAAAACTTAGTGGCCACGAGTGTAAACATGCTTTGTATCTTTTGTTTACTAGTCCGCTTAACTCAAGCTCAAAAAGAAGCATATTCATCAAGTAGGAACTTTCTCTTTAAGCGGATAGAGACTACACACAAACCCATGATTGAGGCTTTGATCAGCTCATGAGTGAATGATAATGGCCCAAGGGTAAACGCGTAATTTTCCGAAGTTAGCTAAATAGCAAATCGCATCAAATGATTGGGAAAGAAAGTTGAGTGTTGGGTGAGAGAGGGACATGCGACACGCGCGAGGAGCTGAGTAGAGAGGACCCACGTGTCCTTTTCCTTGTTCTTGTCAGTATGGCACGTATGTCATGTGACTGCCCACGTGATTACTCTGACATACAAGATTTAAGTTGATAAATACTCCTTTACACATGTTCATGATGTTCCTCTCTTAGCTTTCGCTTAACTATTAATTACTCACTCCTTTTTTTTTTATATTTGATATTTTAGAAAAAAAATTTTGTTTCAAATTATTTGATGTTTTTAATTTTTTATGTAAAATTTAATAGTAATTAATGTTAGATGGCCAATAATATTATAGCTCATATTTTGTTATTTGTTAAATGGTGGTTAAGTAAATAATTAATAATATTTTTGTTTAGAAAATGAAACAAAATTAAATATTTCTTAATCTATGTGCATGATCCTAAAACGTCAAAAATATAAAAACGGAGGGAGTAATACTTTTATAATGTAATTTTTAATTTTCTCTTCCAAAATTAAGTAATTCCATAATGAAATAAAGTTTTACTCTAATCTACAAAATACTAATAAATAATAAAAGGGCGAATCTCCTAAATAACCTTTTGAAGTTTTTGTCACAAAAATAACCCTCAAGAACAAAAATGACAAATCTAGTCTTTTTTATTTTCAAAAGGTTAATTTTTATTTTATTTTTTTTTCAATTTTAAACTTCACCCCCAAAACCCCACCCCATAACTCTAAACCCTAAGTCTAGATTATTTAACCCAAGGGGTATAAATGTATATTAGTCATTTTGTTAACCCTTGGGTTAACTAATCTAGACTTAGGGTTTAGAGTTTTGGGGTGGGGTTTTGAAAGTGAGGTTTAAAATTGAAAAAATAAAATAAAAATTAACTTTTTGAAAATAAAAAAGGTTAGATTTGTCATTTTTGTTCTTAGAGGTTATTTTTGTAACAAAAACTTTTTTAAGATTATCTTAGGGTATTTCTCATAATGAAATTATTATCTCATTTCTATAATACATTATTTTATACTCTATTATGTAATAAAATATGTAATAAAATTGGAGTATTTATTATTTTATGCTCTATTTTAAAATATAGTATAGAATAGAATTGAGAATATTCTTAATTCAGTTATTACTTTTAACTCCATTAATACTTAATGATAATAAGAAAGTAAAAGACTCATTCTTCCTTACATACAAAAGTTTTACCATATGGGAACTCAGTGACACACCATCACCTCTAAGTACCAAAATCAACGTGTTAATCATTTAGGAAAGAAGAGTTAATAATCTAGAGTGATTTAGTGTATTGCCCATAAACGAGGCCCATATTAGGGAAGGAACCTTCGATTGACATATAGGGCCCGAAATATACCCCCATCGAGCTGAGAAGTCGAAAACACCCTTCAACCAACGATTTGATTTTCGGCGCTTGTGTCAGCTTGCTGACACAAGATATCCACGCCGAATCTGGTAGGGGACTATTCTGAAACATAGGACGACAGGTGTGCAACTTTAAAAACACACGATTCCTTGGTTAACCGGGCTTGCAGATTAAGCGCAACACCCCAAGCTATCGCGAAAAAGATAAGTGTACGTAATACCATGATAATTTGGAGATAAAAGAAGGTAGGGTTGGGTAAAAGTAAAGGTAGCAGAACCAAAAAAAAAGAGGGAGAACGAAAGCTGTGACTTGGTGTTTGAAGAAGATAACCGCAAGAGACAGAAATCGTTTTCACTCGGAGTGTAAGTTCATATTAACTTTATTTCATGAAAAGGTTAATGGTTCTGAAAAATCTTTTGTTACCGCGAAACAGGTTTTGGAGGATGAGACACCAAGTTCGTCTCGTAGTTGGTGACTGGGAACGAGGCGCTCAAGGCGCATGGAGGTTCAATGTCGATAAAACCATACAAATAGGTAACGTAGAGCTGAAGGAGAACGAAAGCTTCAACTCACTTGTAGTTATGGTGAAGGAGAAGTTCAACGTAGAACCCCTGTACGGAGTTGACGCCCCTGTGCTTCTGACGTACCACTACCCGGACCTTGAAACTGATCCTGACGAGTACTCAGCACCACCAATCGAAATAAACGAGGACGAAGATGTTGCTGTGTTCATGGCGGTCAGGGTGGACAATGTGTGGCAGGAGATGTATGTGACGTTGGGTGGAAATGATGTTCACAATTACCGGACGCAGAGGAACATTGAAGACGGAGTGACTGCTGGTGAACAACCATTTCCAACAAGCGGTTTAGTGAGTATCGAAGGTAAAAATATAATTTTTCCGACAATAATAGAATTATCTGTAAATAAATCGTTTACCGGTAAAAGTTTTATCTACTAAAAGTAGCAGTAAAGGTAAGTAAAAAGATTCAGTGTAAAAGATGAAGTTATCAGATAAAAGCATCGAGAACTGATATGAGTTATGTTTGCCAAGTAGCGAGCTTTATAATTAACTGAAAAATTCTTTGTCTCGCGGTAACTGATATGATTTACGTAAACAGACTTGACTGCGAGAGGGTACATGGTTGTGTACAAGGAAATACTAAGTGGGATATGCACGCCGGAAGAAATGAGGCTACTGGAGCAAACGTCCCTGGGAAATGTCGCAAATGATGAACATCTTGACCCAACAATGATCATAGACGTAGAGTCTTCAGAGGGCTCTTCTGACATCCCTCTTACACAGGCGGGTGCACTAATAACAGGAGGGAATGTAAGAGTGTCAGAGGAAATTAACCCTACACTGGAAACTGGATATTTGTTAGGTACGAGTATTGTATAAAAGTATTACGAGATAAGTATACGTATTGGAGCCATTTATATTTAATCTGAACTTGAATAAACTATTATCTAGGGGCAAAAGCAACTGAAATGGAAGAGATAATACGTGATAAGGGGAAGGGAGTAATGATGAGTGATGAGGAGGTAGAAAGACCATTTCAAATTGGAGCATTTGCCAATTTCCTACTTGGAGATTACCAGCAGGCTCAAGATAATGCATCAAATATGAGTAATGATCTTAAAGGTTATAGAAAAACTAGAAAATGTATGTATTAACCGTTTAAAAAATTTTAATCCAAAAAACCATGTTTTCTCAGGTACCGGCTCGGCTACGCAACTGTCACTCGCATTGGGTTTTGACGAACCTGTTGATGAGGATGATTCTGCGTTGCCCTGGATGAGAAACTTGAATCAAGATTTTGACGAGGCGGGGGGTAGCAGAGTACAGAGAAAGTCATCTATAGGAAACGCTATGATCAGCCAACAACCTAGTCGCAATGAAGGTGGTTTTATCAAACCATTTTTAAAATTTTAGGATAAAATTATAAATTTAAGCAATAAATAGTTTTACCACGGAAAGAATTTAGTTTACGGTTAGACTGATAAATCCCCGAACATGACAAATAGGATGTTAACGGTAAACTAAAATATTTACGGGAAACTTTTAATTATCTGCAAACTAGAAAGAGGATATGAATACGATTTTTTTCTGAGTATCAGGACGTGTGGCAGATGAAACCACGGGGGAGCTATTGGTGGGGAAGATCTTTGAGAGCAGAGAAGCATTCAAACTCCATATGACCCTATATGCCATCAAAAACAAGTTTAGGTTCCTCATAAAGAAGTCAGAGCCAGGAAAAATGGTACTACAATGTAGGGGAGCGGCGTGTGCATGGAGAGTGTATGCGGCGAAGCTGGGCGGGTCTGCAAGCTTCGAGGTGAGGACTTTAGATAACATACACACGTGTTCGGTGGCTGATAGGTGGGAGTTCCGACATCATGCAAACACCAAGTTTGTGGGAGATATGATTAAGCATAGGTATGGTCCTACCGCTGGGGTTGGACCAAGACCAGGAGCAATTAGGGACATAATAAGGCACGATCACAACGTCCCAATCTCTTACTGGAAGGCTTGGAGGTCACGTGAACTAGCAATTAACCAAGGAGTGGGTAACGCGGTTGCGTCATACCAAAGCCTCCCATCGTATCTGCAAATGTTGCAGACTACTAACCCAGGGACTGTGGTGGCGTTGGAGACTGGGACAGCGCCCGAAGGTGCGCAGCGGTTCAAGTACCTATTCTGGGCCTTCGGCGCAAGCATCAAAGGGTACCCTTTCATGAGAAAGGTAGTGATTATTGATGGGACTCACTTAAAGGGAAAGTATGCTGGGTGTCTTTTGACTGCTAGTGCGCAAGACGGGAACTACCATATTTACCCCATTGGGTTTGGAGTAGTGGATAGCGAAAATGATGAGGCTTGGACATGGTTTTTCCGAAAACTATCTGCTGTAATCCCCGATTCAGAGGAACTCGTATTTGTCTCTGATCGACACAATTCCATCTACTCCGGGATACGACGGGTTAGTTAGATTCTATGTTTCTTGAATTGAACAAGATAATTAACCGTCTTCTAAATGATTTACCGGAAAAAACAAAGGTTTACTGATACAATAAACGTTTACAGGAAAAATTAATTTAGAGTTTAATGTTTGTGTCTATGCTTTAGGTGTACCCGATGTCGCATCACTGCGCCTGTATTCTGCATCTACAAAGAAACGTCCAAACAATATTCAAAAAGAAACACCTAATTTACCTGATAGGAAGAGCTGCAAGATCAGGTGCTACAGGATCAGGAGCACCTTGTCCAGGCGGCGGAGCTCTGATTGCTCACCCATATCCGCGGGAACTTGTTTGTGCTTTGGCTGCTTACCCTTCTGTTTCTGTCCCCTTAACGTTTGAAGGCTCTGATGATGTTATACCTCCCTTAAAAACATATTGTTATCAAATAGGAAGCCCTCATTGATGAGCTCCACCATCCTATCTACGGAGGGATCTTCTTGTTCGTCTGGCCATGAGAAGTCATGTTGTAAAGACCACTCCTCGTCAGGGTCGCTCAGTATTGATCTAACTGCCACCTACATCAACGTAACAGAATTACCGAATTTGTTTAATGATGGGAACATATTTATCCAATAAGTGCACTACGTATGGTATAAAAGCAACGACTACTGCCAAAATTTTACTTGCCACCAAGTTAAACACTCCCAAATGAAACTACAATCGAATTTACATGTAAGCAGTTAAAACACACTGGAATTCATAGAAAATTTCGGATACTTTAATTGTTTCCCGGTAATGTAACTGTTTACGGATAATAACAGTGTATCAGCGTAAAGCTATTTATTTCCGGGAATCGTGTCTTCTTACGGCAAATTAAATAAATACCTTTAGCAAACACTCATTAGGTAGTAGTATCGTACACAAGGAAGAGATAATATGCCATAGCCAAACAAATATAATACGCTTACATATTACTTTAATAGTGGAGAAAGATCGTTAACTCGGTAAAAATTATGATTAACAGTAAAAAAAATGTTGATATCACTAACCTGGCACTCGGAATTGAGTTCTCTAGCATTGCGAGGGTTAACAATAAATTTGTCGGACGTTGGCACTTCCTCCGCGTCACCTTCCTCTCTTACAGGCGGTCTTTCCTCTTCCGCATCCATTTCACCCTCGCTTTCAGACAGATCAACAACAACAGGAGCAGAATGAACTACCTCTTCTTTCAACTCAGGAACAGCGGCGATAAGGACCAGTTGAATGGCTTCAACATATCCCCTCAGCGCAAAGGAATCTTGGCTAGTGAGAGGGATCCTTCTTGAGTAGATGATTCGCAAGATTTTGAAAGGAAGTCCTTCCCCAAGGGAGAGCGAGGAACTCATCAAGTTCTCTTATCATCTCAACGTGCTCCGGGATAATCTTCGGATTGTGCGATGTTGGGACTAAAATTGATGCGGTTATTGCTAAAGACGCGATTTTGAGACGAGTATCCTTATCCCTAACCTTCCTTGTTTTCAGCATATCAATCACAGTATCGACACTACATGACTTGAGCGAACCAACAAGTCATTCCAATATAGCTTCTCGGTAAAGGATTCTTCCTTTTCCTACGCTTTGATTGTGGAACCCTCTCACAGTTGAGGCCGGTGAACAATCGCAAACTCTCTAAGAGATATCCTAATTGGGTTACCAGCAAAAACAATCCAAATTTCGTACAGCTTGCCGGTCTTCAACATACGGAACACAAACGAAGTGACAAACGCGCCAGAGAAAGGAGGATTATCATCGACGAGAGGACCTTCGAGAATTGAGTATTCTGGAAAAAGGCAAATTCTTCGTCGTCTAATGCTTCAATTAGTTGCTCTGTTCTTCGATACTTGTGGTAAGAGACGACTCTGTCGCCGACGGGTTTCATCACCACATGCAAAAACTCTCTGGGTAGGTTGAGATCAGCCATTGAATGATTTTTTTTTTAGAAATCTCGGTTCCGTTTCCGTTTACAAACATATTGAAAGTAGTGGGATGATGGGAAGTTGAAATGGAGAAGGAGGTTACACTATGGAGTGGTGGGATATATTTTCTTAGTTTTGAAAAACATTGATGATATTCAAATTTTGAAAACTTAAAAATCATGAACGCGAGTTATCTGGAAAACGAATCGATTGACAGGAAATAAATCCCGCATGGGAAGGGATCTGACACTGCTAACCGTAGGCGCGTTAGTCTACGCGAGTAGGTAATAAAGGTCCAGAAGGGCAAATCGTCCCGGCGAAAAGTGACAGTCAAATCAGGGTTACTTTGCTAATTATAGGTTGCATAAGGGTACTTTACGCAAATATCTCT
>CAJHQP010005368.1:0-46643 GCA_905132765.1 Moricandia arvensis
TGCATATGCATCATGGCATGAATATTACTGAACATCAAAAATACAAGAGAGAATATTCAGCTTTATAGATCAATAAGTCTGGATAGATTTCCTATTATAAGAGCATATGAGTGTCAGATAAGTTAACTAGGACGGACTAAATTAATTTCCAATATTTAAAAGTTTTTCTATAGGCTTTCTTAGTTTGTTTCCAATAGCTTATTTTTAATTTTCAGTATTGAATGGGGTATCAGAAACTACTAGATCCTGCACTGGCTGTGATTTTGGCAAGGCGAGGAAGATGATCAGGTACCGCCTACTTCACAATAACAGGAAGCAAAACCATTGTTGTTCTTGGTTATTAACAAGTTGTTTGAATATTGTGATTAACGTTGATCGCATACGAGTTTCTTACATTTTTTTCCGTTTTCTTTAAGAAAAGAAAGTACCAACCATGCATCAGCACTCAACTTTACAATTACTGCCTCTGCGGCAGGATGAATCAAGTTTTACAACACTTTAATTTATCTAAGACTGAGATTTTTATTTTAGCATCAGCAACATACTTTTGTAGTTAAGATGTCATCAAAACAGTTCTGTAGTATTTTGATTCCTATCAACCATTCTCAACCACCAAAGCAAAACTAGTATAACTATTACATAGGTTTATTAAAGAAAAGTCAAAATCTGATTTGAAGCATAAACATGCAGCCAAATAGCATAATACTGTATATGTAAATAGCACATAAAGATAATATTAAACAAAAAGCAGTTGATGGAGCTAGTCGAGATATTAGCCGTCTTTGGTTTCACTAACTCACCCTTGTTACTCTATTGCTTGTATTACTGATATGACCCATCTATGTTGTAATGTCAATCTATTGTATTCAATAATATGGTAGTGCAACATTCATATAACCTTGCTACTAAAGTCCCCTTAAATTATTGAATGAGAACTAAAGTTTAGTTCCCTGTACACTATAAAGTAGTATACTATATCCACAATAAAGTATAGTATTATGATCATGGTGAATATCATTATTTGAAAATGAGGAAAACTGTTTATATCTCGGATGTGGGTTAACATTTCCAGGTTAGGGTTTAGTGTTATGCATCTGGGTGGAGATTTCACTAATTCACCATCGTTACTTTGTTACTTGTATTAGTGATATGATCATATATATGTCGTAATGCAATCTATTTTATTCAATAATATAGTAGTACAACATTCATACAGTCTTGCTACTAAAATCTCCTGAATTATTGAACGAGAACTAATGTTTAGTTCTTTGTACACTGTAAAAGTACTATACTATATCCACCATGTAGTATAGTATTCTGAACCTAGTGAATGTCATTATTGAAAACAAGAAAAATATTTATATCTCGGATGTGAGTTGACATTTCTAGGTTAGATTTTAGTGTTATCTTTTGGTTGGGGGTGCATTTCAAAAACTAAATCATATATCTTAGTCACTAAACTCTAAACCCAATAATGAGAAAAATGAATTTGAATTTACACCAAATATATGGATTACACCATTTATCAAACTATTTTTTTCTATTATCCTCCACATATTTACTGAAAATAGTAAACCATATGTGGTTTGTATGTGTGTGTGATCTCATTTAATTTAGATGATCTAGTTGGATGTGTGTGATGTGGCATCATTATTAACCATATATAATTTGGGTGATGTGGTATTATTTTCTTCTTTTCAGTTGGTCTTCTTTATTCTTTCTACGTGCCTTCCTCCTTCTTTTCCATGTTGTTTTTTGATTACCAAAGACTTGATCAAATAAAGGGTACAACCGGATAAAATGAGGCATATTTGTTAGTTACTTAATATTGTCAACATCATAGTCATCCACTCAATTATCTTTACAAACTTAGTCATCTTGCAAATTACTCCTAATATTAAACAAAAAGCAGTTGATGGAGCTAGTCGAGATATTAGCCGTCTTTGGTTTTAGACTTCTCCAACTTGCGAGAAGCCATTATTTTTTCTTATGAAGACGAAACTTTTCTTCAAACTTATCTGGAAGCTGCAATACCACTAAGACCACAAAATTAATAACAAACAAAGACGTTAACAAAAATGAATAGTCACAATCAGAAGTTTGACTTACAAAAACATAGCAAGTTGCTCTTCGTTACAACATGTACCCCTGGCTGGTTTGCTGACCTGACTTGACCGGTCAGTACGATCGATATAGCAAGTAACCATAATTCTCGTTAGAGTATGTAATACACAACATTTTATAATTTTTTACATATATCAATGTGTTACATTTTTACAACAATTCTGGATGATATACAAAGCATATGTCTGCTCTCTCGTCCATTTCACGTCACGAGAAGGATATGCACTACCAGATCCATTTCACATATCATGTGATGCACCCAAATAGGGAGAGAGATCGTCGAAGTATTTTTGTTAAATGAAGATGATTGAGATGTGACAAGAGCAACTTTTTACTAAATCATATCTTATATGTTTTCATATGGTTAGTGTGACCTTTTTACTTGTGTATAGTATAAAGAATTGATAAAATGAAGTACGATAGGTTCCACTATGTAAACTTCAGTCCAGATCATGTCACCGAGAATGAGGCTAGCGCACACAATAACTAAATGTAATAACGAAACACCGTGGACACTTAATATATGTGAAAATCATAACACTGAAGATTTATAGAAAACATTCCAAAACAATACGGCAAGAAAATTAGGCTGCCTAATAAAATTTGGACTCCTCGAAACGTGATTAAAGCGTTTTTATAACTTTTTGTAGGGGTGGGAATGGTCAATGTTGACCTGAGGGTCTTGACTATTTTTTTTGATTAGGACAAACATTTTAAAGTAACACGACAAGATCAAGGCGAAAGTTATGTCGTTTTACGAATAAAACAGCGGACGTTGTGCTGTATTGGCTGTTCTGTGGTAACAAATACAGTCGTCATCATACACGTCTAAGTAGAATGCCAAAGCGAGCCATCGTCTTCTCTCTCTTTTGGGCGGATTATTAGAGAGGAGAAATGGATCAGATACTAAACAAGGTGGGCCCTTATTGGTTAGGACAAAAGGCAAACAAAGAGTTCAACTCTGTCTATGATATCTTAGTATATATTTTAATGTTGTATTATAATAATTAATCATATTTTATGTTCAATTATTAATTTTAATATACAACTTTAGTGATTTAGATGATGTTTGTTCTATGAAGGCAAAAAAAAACATGAGTTTTGACTTAAACCCGAGATGAACTAACCAAATTCAATGAGCGCAGGTCCTTGTTGTCCCAGGAGAGCGGTTATTTCAGAGATAATAATGTCTGAAAGCTCCCTACTCGTGTTGTCCACGAGGTGATTTTACATCACTTCTTTATTGTTTTTTGTCATCTTCAATGTCCCATTAGGATCTCTTGCTCCTTGTGTCTGATCGACAGTAACAAGTGAACCGAATTTCATGTGCATCAAACAAAAAGTGAAAGAACCCGTTGCTCAACCTTAGCACCCAAAGAGAAAACGTGATAAGGTTTTAAAGATATGTAGCGGCTTAAATCTGTAGCTATAAGTCCGGAATATGATATAGTCTAGGACTGAATGTAGTAAGCTGACTAGAGAGAAACTAGTGAGGACTTGGCTGATAAAAGGTTAGTTGAAATAGAGTCTCTTATTAATCAAGTCTATCTTGTTTGTGATTTAGATAAGACAGATGAATAAAAGTGTTTACAACTCTTTAAAATTATTAAAGAGCACCTAGTACTAAATAATATCTCGGTATACTTGAATTTCAAGAAAATTTCTTAAATCTGAAATAAACAAACCAAACCTCTGTCCGAACTTTTCACGACTTGAACTGAACCTGACCTAAACTTTTCATAAACCCCAAGCTTTGAAATCATGAACCCAAAAGCTCGCTAAACCTCCGAACATCCAGCCTTCGCCTATCTCGCCATCCTACTTTACTGCGATCACCTTCGAGGCTGGGCTGGTGTTGCCAGAGGCTTTAAGACACATTATAGCCAATCTTGGAGGCCTCTTATCGAATGAGGTTATGTTTCTGTTCTGTTCGCTGTTCGATGACATGTTCAAATTTTGATTATCTAGTATTTGATACATTTTACAAACACAAAAAGAAAACTAAAATAACATAGGTTTTTATTAAAGAAAAGTTCAGAATCTGATTTGAAGCATAAACACGGAAGCCAAAATAGCATAATATATGTTTATTGTTTTCTTAATAGCACATATAAATATTAAACAAAAAGCAGTTGATGGAGCTAGTCGAGATATTAGCCGTCTTTGGTTTTAGACTTCTCCATCTTGCGAGAAGCCATTAATTCTTTCTTACGAGAAGCCATTAATTCTTTCCTGCGAGACGCCATGAATTCTTTCTTACGAAGACGAAACTGTTCTTCAACTTCTGGAGACCTGCAATAGCATTAAGACCACAAAATTAATAACAAGACAGAGTCAAAGACGTTAACAAAAATGAATAGTCACAATCAGAAGTTTGACTTACAAGTGAATGAATTTGCCACCACCAGTTTCAAGGTTCCATCTGTACCGTCTCCGACGGACGTCATTAAACATAGCAATACAAATTTCACAGCCTGAAAAGTTAGCGTGGACATAGTATTCATCTCTAAGTTTAGCCATTGTAACCAGAAGCTTCCGACCTCCCAAGTCGCTTCCATTGAGAGTTAACGCCGCCTCAACCTCATCACCAAGTTGTTTCAGATTAATAAAAGCATATCCTCTGGAAACACCGGTTTTACACTCGACGGGAACAAACACCCTTGTCAACTCTCCACACGAACTGAAATGTTTAGCCAATGCGCTCCTGATCTCATCCCTAGAACCGCTACTATCAAAGCCCGTGACGAATATGGTACGCTCATCGTTTCCCTTTGCATCTTTAGTGCCAAAACAACACCGTTTCTTCTTCTCTGCGGTTTCTTCCTCCTGTAGAACGAACCAAGGATTTATATATTTGCAATTAAAGAGATGTAGATCAACTAAGCACGTGTACAATATTATTAAGAAAAACATAACCTGCTTCTGCCTCTTCCGGACTATCAATTTCTGTCTCCAAATCATCAAACTCTCTTTCTGCTTCAAGAAAAATAAAAGAAACAAGTTCAAAATTAACCTAAATTCTTCTATAACTCACTTAAAAAAACATGAGCAGAGATAATTATTATATATGAGTTTTGTAAAAAAAATAAGACCATTACACAGAACAAGAACTATGGCATAGCAAGTAAAGAGAGACTGAATTATTTACTTACCCTTTTGCAAAGTATCTGTAGCCTCAGCAGCTGCTTCGGCCTAAACCAACCCCAAAATAAAATAAAAAAATTAATAAGGGAAACAAAAGGACTAAACAGGTGACTAAATATGCAGAATATTACATGGGAGGATGATGATGCGGATGCAGAGCATCTCTTCAGCTTGCTTTGGTCCATCAATTAGTTCAAAAGAGAAAAGAGAGACGACGGCAGTAATAGAGGAGGTGGGAATAAAACAACCCTAGAAGAAGAGATCTTCCATTATATTTTGTTGTGTGAGATGGGCTTTTGTGGACTTTGAGACCAGTACCAGTTTTCGACGCGTCTGTCTCGACGACGAAAGTCTTTGAGAAATCAGGTAGTGCGAGAACATGGGTCGTCATTAAGGCTGCTTTCAAAGCTTGAAACGCCGAGTTTGACTCTTCACCCCAAGAGAACACATCTTTTCGGAGCAGTACTGTTAAAGGTCGAGCAATTATACTGTACCCTTGTATAAAACGTCTGTAGTAATTTGCGAGACCTAAGAAGCTTCGAATCTGCTTTTGGTTTCTAGGCACATGCCAGTTTTCAACTGCTTTTATTTTTCGCTGGATCAGTGCTGACGCCGGCTGAAAAGATAAAATGACCGAGGTATTCGATCTTTGTTGCGCTGAAAGTGCACTTGGATCGCTTGAGGTAGAGCTGATGATGACACAAGATCTTAAATGCCATGTCGAGATGGGTGATGTGATCTTCCCAAGTGTTGCTATATATCAAGATATCGTCGAAGAAAACGAGTAGACACTTTCGGAGGATAGGTTCAAACACATGATTCATCAAACCTTGAAGGTACATGGGGCATTAGTAAGTCCGAATGGCATGACGAGGTACTCGTAGTGTCCTGAGTGGGTTTTGAATGCCGTTTTATACACATCCTCAGGGGACATGCGTAGCTGATGGAAACCGGCACGTAGGTCCAGTTTCGAGAAAAATTTAGCACCACCCAGTTCGTCCAAAAGGTCTTCTAAGAGAGGGATCAGGTACTTGTCTTTCACCGTTTGTTTGTTTAAGCCTCTGTAATCCACACATAGGCGCCACGATCCATCTTTCTTTTTCACAAGAACCACTGGAGAGGCATATGGGCTAGAGATGTATTGAATGATTCCTTGAGTAAGCATCTCACGAATCATCTTGTCAAATAGAGTCTTTCTGGATTGACGAGTACCGGTAAGGGCGAAGATTACAGGGTTAGCTCCTGCTTCTACTGGAATCTTATGGTTGAAGCCGTCGCGGAATGGCGGAAGGGTTGCATGGTTCTTCAAAAATATCAATGTAAGAGTCGAGTAATCGCTTTAGTGATTCGTTCCCATCGAGTTTGTGGATTGCTGGCTTCAATGTGGTAAAAGATAGCTTCTGGGTTAAGCGGCTGTTGCGGGTTAGTGATCTCACGTAGGTGGAGGAGGGCGAGTTGAGGTTCTTGTAGTATTAGTTTATTGAGGTTGCTTCCTGTGACGACCTGAGAGCTGTTCGGTGATGATCCTCGGAGGACGTGTTTAGGACCCTTAAAATTGAACTCCATTCGCAAATTCAGAAAATCCCAGAGGATAAGACCCAGAGTAGATAGCCATTGAACCCCTAGTACCAGATCACTACATTCCAGCGGTAGTGTTCTTGTTTCCGTTTGTAAATTCGTAACCCTGCATCTTCCACTCGAAGGAGCTACACTTATACTTGGTTATCAAGTCACCGCTAGCTGCTACCACTGTCATTGGTCTGATCGGCTGTGAGAGAACAGCCTAAGCCCTTGGCGAGTTGTAGATCAAGGAAGTTATGTGTGCTGCCGGGATCGATCAAAATATGCAGTTTCTTCTTCCCATATTGACCTATTAGGCGCATGCAGTTGAACGTTGGACAACCGTTTAAGGCGTGAACAGAAATTGTCGGAACCTTATCATCGTCATCTTCAATGGTTGTCTCACGTATTTGCTCTTTCAAAGCGATCTCTTCGTTCGAAACTCTGTCGCGGTCAGATTCCAAGAGTAAAAATTCGGAGCGACGATGCTTTAAAATGATGGCCTGGTGTGAAGGGTTCCTCGCAGTACCATACATAGACCCTTACGTTTTCGTTCCTGCATCTCTTCGAAAGGAACTCGTTTCTGAGATGTCGTAGGAAGTAGAGGCTTATTATTTTTATTTCCGCTTGTGTCAGATGTTGATGTCGTAGTGGTTGTATTGATTCTTGTTGTTCTGTGAGAAGGTTGATCTTTGGGATGAGTTATTGAAAGGGCGAGTTGTCTGTGTAGGTGTGTGAGATAGGGATAGCCTCATGTAACTTAGCTATTTTTGCTGCCTCTGGAACTGTAGTAACTTTGAACTGACGCACATGAAGCGCTAGGTGTTGGTGCATGTTTGTTAGGAAGATACTCAACGCGTGGCCCGGAGCAAGCGTGATTCTTGTCATGGCACAATCGAATTTGTCCAGATACACATCAATAGAATCGTTGCCCTGTTTAAGGCTAACTAACTCTGATAGGGGATCATCATAAAGTTCGCTGAAGCGGTCTGAAATCGCTGCAACGTACTCTGGCCATAAAGGAAACATGTTGTAGCGATTTGCGATGTAGGAGTGGTGCCATTGGAGAGCCTTGCCTGTCATGTGAAGAGAGGTGAGCCGGACTTTGAGTTCTGGTGGCGTGCTATCAATAGAGAAAAATTGTTCACAGCGGTAGATCCATTCCCTGAGTTCAGAACCGTCGAACATCGGAAAACCGATTTTTGTTAGTCTTGATGATAAGCTATGATGGGTGGGTGGGTTGTTGTTGTTGACGTTGACTGCCATTGGCTTTGACGCGCTTTGTTCTGGGTTGAGACGGTCCGGTGGTGTTTTGGGTTGGGGGTTTCCGTCGGTGATCTCAGAAGAGTCGTCGGTTTGTTTCCCTTCACGTTGAATGAAAGGTTGAGCAGCGATGACTTCTCCATCAGTCCTTTGAGGGCGCTGATTTCGTCACCGAGTTCCTTGCGGATCCCTTGGATACCTTCTGTTTGTTGAACTTGCGATGAGCGTAGTTCATCGATTTGTTTAGTCATGTCGTTTAACGCGGTGGTTGTTCTTGTATCCATAGCATGGTCCTGAGGAGTTTATGCTCTGATACCAATGAGATGGGAAACAAGATAGATAGTCCCGAACTAGAAATCCTTCTTACGGATTCGAAGAATGGGGATACACAACCTTAGAAGAGGATCGTTGAGTAAGAAAGATCTTCTTAGACGGTTTGTGTTCGTAGCTTTGAATAAGCTTGCAGGTTAACTTGAGAGAGAAGTAAAGAGGGTTTGGAGAAAAACAGTTTATTGATTATGTTCTCTTGAAAAGAACGTGAGAACTACATATATAGGTAAAGCCAAAGAGAGATAAGGCTTAACTAATCCTTATCCTAAGAATAACAGGAATTGTAAAAACTATCTAGATAATGATAAAACCAAAACCGTTAGTGACTGTCCTGTCACATATTTGTGATTCGGACCTACACTTTTTTTTAGGCCGACCAAACTGATTTTATTAGAGATCGGCCTTTTTTTGGGTTGAATCAGAATTATAATGTAGAAATTTGTTGAATTTAGATTTTGCATCTAGGTGAAATGCTGCATCGAGTATATTATACCATCTAGATTGTTTGTGATTTGATCCTTGGCTTTATGCCCGTAATAAGTTTATGGAGACAAAAGTCTTATAATCTTGTCGTTGTCCCTCGCGCGTAACAACAATGCACCTCCTCGTTATATATAATCTTCTTTTGTTTTTCATGAAAGATTCTTTCCATATAATGTCGTTGGCATAACTATAGATGAAGAAGAAGTATATGTTTAATCTTTAGCTTTCTTGAATATTCTTTGATCTATAAGAGTCTTGTTGTGTTGGAAGAGTTTGGAATCTGTTTTTAAGTTTGAACTTTGTTTCTTGGAACCCGTTCGATTTGTTAATAAGAGTCAAACTTTGTACGCAAATGGATCCATCCAAAGTTTACATTTAGGTACACTACAAGAGATTACAAATGAAGGTTCTTTAAGCTGTTTTTGTTGGTACGAGAGTAAAAACAACTTGTGGCATGAAACAGAGCATAGGTTTAAAACTCTTAAAGAATTGAAATTTCAAGTTCCACAAATGCTTCCCTATCAGCAGAGAACAATGTGTTTCCCTTGTTGGGTGTTTCGCACTACGTTCAAAGCCAAGTGGCTAACGTTTTTTAAAAAAAAATTGGCTGCTACGTTCAGTTTGAAGATAGTGCAGTCTCTTGAGCATCTGTGTTTTGTGATCCGGTCTCGGCTTACAAGTATACTTTGCAATGGGAACTACTTATCACATTCATTGTTTTTGCTAAGGCGATTAAACTACAGGCAATTAACTCAGCGAACAATGGACAAAATTAATCTAACTTCTCAACATATCTTTGATCTAGCCGTACCATGAGAACATTAAAAAACGTCATCTTTGACTTCAACACTTTGTAATACTAGGTGATTTTCCCGTGCTCTTGCACGGATATAAATATTTATAAATTAAATGGATTATAATAATTGATTGATATTTACTTTAATTTTTAATTTATAATTTGCTTTTATAATTTATATTAATAATCTTATATTATTTGATATTCAGTTACCAAAACACAAAAATAAAGGTTTTGCTCACTGAGGGCTACGATAGAGTTCGCCCTAAAGTTTTCAAACGCTCCTGGGTCCGAGAATCGAGGCAAAGGCGCCGCCACCATCTCTTGAAGCCGGCGAGGCTTCAAACCGCCGGCGTCGGGATTTTTGTTACATGCTATGTCCTTACACAAGCTATCTCGTTTTCTTCCTGGGTCTTTTGGACACTTTCTCAGCCATCGACTGCGGCACTACTCAAGTCGAGGCTCGTCCCTGGAGTATGCTCGCCTCCGTGGTCTGGAGAGTGTCTCTTTCGTTCTATGGGTTGGGTCTCTCTGTACCCGAAATTTGCTGGGGGAGTCCCCTTTTCTGCTCGTGCTCTTTTATGGTGCGCACCACTCATTCTCGCCCATGTCTCCATAAAGCTTCCATCTTGTCCCACCGTGCTTCATACCGGCGACTATCCACCCCCGCTGGGATAGACACCAACTACCACCTCAGATCTGAACCTCCACTGCCGGATCTACCGCCTCCTCCGTCTCCCTCTCAATTCGAATTTGGGTTGTCACCTCCTCCTCTTCCACCGGGAAGGAGATAGTTTCAGTCTCCCTCCTCTCATGCGTTCTACCGGGATACCATCAGACCGGCTGTACCGAACTGACCATCCTTCTCTTACCGGTTTTTATCCGGCCGTGTTTCTGTTGCTGCTCCCCCGCCGGTGTGCCATACTTACGGTGCTGTGACAGAAAATCTTAGAAATTGGCTGGGACAAGATTTGTTATCTGGCATGCTGAACCCATGGAGTTTAAGCCGCCTAATTGTTTAACTCAATAGTTTTCACAGTCACTTTTGCGTGGAGGAAGCTGGTCTCTTTGGCCAACTTTTAATGAATTTTTGGTGGATTCACCGAAGTTATTACCGAAGCTGAACGGTGCAAAACGCCTTACCTCTCTTATAGGAAGAGTTTTCTTAGGATCTATTTACCGATGGATTCATCGGGACAATTTACATCGCCTTCACACTATCATCATTCTCTCCGGAGTTGCAATCCATAATACTCCCTGTCTCATTTATGAGGTATTTTCCCTTCCAAACACTAAAGGGAGTGTAAATCCTTATCTATAACCGTTTTATCATCTTGTGGAGCGGTCCGTTTGGGGCCTGAAGATGTAACGAATATCATTTCGTTGATATTGCGAGGTGCGGATTGGATCTTAACGTCACGATTTAAAGTGACTAATTCTCAAGTCTCCGGCTCTGCTGTGTTTCTTGTTTTGACGTATTCGAGCTTTGTTTCGAGTTTACTGTCATTCTATCTTAGAGGTTTCCTCTACATTGTAGTGTGTGTGCTTTATTGTCATTTGTGGTTAGAGTTTGGTTAAGCTCTTGCTTTGCTTGTAGTTCGAATGTTTGAGTTTTAAATGAAAGTTGAGTTAAAAAAAAAATAAAAAATCTTATATTAATTTAATTATAATATGATTTTAGATATTTTATATCTAATCAGTTTTTTTTTGTTTTTATAACCGATTTAGTTATCCTTTGGATATATTGAATTTCTTATATTTCTTTGAATTCAACTATAACATTTTTTATTCTAAATATATTATTATTTTTAATTAATTTTCTTATTTGCATTTAGGTTGATTTTCATCTTATATAAATAAGTATATTTTAGTAATATTATGTATAACTAAGAAATCTCATAGGAGTTGTGAGGAACAGATATCACACTTTCTCATCATGTTACTCCATTTTATCATGTTTGGACACTATGACAATATCTTCATGATTAATGGCAATAGCAGAGTGAGTCCAGAAGTTAGAAGCCGTCTTTTAAAGTCACTAATCAGTGTAGAATCATCCCAATATTGTAGAAATCTCATAGGAATTGTGAGGAACAAGATATCCCACTTTCTCATCAGGTTAGTTGGACATATGGCAATATCTTTATGATTCTTGGCCTACCAAGATGAATCCAAATGTAAGAAGCTTGATTTTGAGACATTAATCAGTGTAGAATCACCCCTATATTGTAGAAATCCACATAGGACTTGTAAAGAACAAGATATCCACTTTCTCATCAGGTTATTCCAGTTTATTCTCTTTTGAACATATGGCAATATCTTCATGATTCTTGGCAAACAGGATGAATCCAGAGTAAGAAGCTTGCTTTTAAGTCATTAATCAGTGTAGAATCACCCCTATATTGTAGAAATCTCATAGGAGTTGTGAGGAACAAGATATCCCACTTTCTCATCAGTTACTCCAGCTTATCTGTTTGGACATATGGCAATATCTTCATGATTCTTGGCAAATCAGGATGAATCCAGATGTAAGAAGCTTGCTTTAAGTCATTAATCAGTGTAGAATCACCCCTATATTGTAGAAATCTATAGGAGTTGTGAGGAACAAGATATCCCACTTTCTCATCATGTTACTCCAGCTTATCATGTTTGGACATATGGCAATATCTTCATGATTCTTGGCAAATCAGGATGAATTCCAGATGTAAGAAGCTTGCTTTTAAGACATTAATCAGTGTAGAATCACCCCTATATTGTAGAAATCTCATAGGATTGTGAGGAACAAGATATCCCACTTTCTCATCAGGTTACTCCAGTTTATCCTGTTTGGACATATGGCAATATCTTCATGATTCTTGGCAAATCAGGATGAATCCAGATGTAAGAAGCTTGCTTTTAAGTCATTAATCAGTGTAGAATCACCCCTATATTGTAGAAATCTCATAGGAGTTGTGAGGAACAAGATATCCCACTTTCTCATCATGTTACTCCAGTTATCATGTTTGGACATATGGCAATATCTTCATGATTCTTGGCAAACCAGGATGAATCCAGATGTAAGAAGCTTGCTTTTAAGTCATTAATCAGTGTAGAATCACCCCTATATTGTAGAAATCTCATAGGAGTTGTGAGGAACAAGATATCCACTTTCTCATCAGGTTACTCCAGTTTATCCTGTTTGGACATATGGCAATACCTTCATGATTCTTGGCAAATCAGGATGAATCCAGAATGTAAGAAGCTTGATTTAAGTCATTAATCAGTGTAGAATCAACCCTATATTGTAGAAATCTCATAGGAGTTGTGAGGAACAAGATATCCCACTTTCTCATCATGTTACTCCAGCTTATCATGTTTGGACATATGGCAATATCTTCATGATTCTTGGCAAATCAGGATGAATCCAGAAGTAAGAAGCTTGCTTTTAAGTCATTAATCAGTGTAGAATCACCCCTATATTGTAGAAATCTCATAGGAGTTGTGAGGAACAAGATATCCCACTTTCTCATCATGTTACTCCAGCTTATCATGTTTGGACATATGGCAATATCTTCATGATTCTTGGCAAATCAGGATGAATCCAGATGTAAGAAGCTTGCTTTTAAGACATTAATCAGTGTAGAATCACCCCTATATTGTAGAAATCTCATAGGAGTTGTGAGGAACAAGATATCCCACTTTCTCATCAGGTTACTCCAGTTTATCATGTTTGGACATATGGCAATATCTTCATGATTCTTGGCAAACCAGGATGAATCCAGAAGTTAGAAGCTTGCTTTTAAGACATTAATCAGTGTAGAATCACCCCTATATTGTAGAAATCTCATAGGAGTTGTGAGGAACAAGATATCCCACTTTCTCATCATGTTACTCCGGCTTATCCTGTTTGGACATATGGCAATATCTTCATGATTCTTGGCAAATCAGGATGAATCCAGATGTAAGAAGCTTGCTTTTAAGTCATTAATCAGTGTAGAATCACCCCTATATTGTAGAAATCTCATAGGAGTTGTGAGGAACAAGATATCCCACTTTCTCATCAGGTTACTCCAGTTTATCCTGTTTGGACATATGGCAATATCTTCATGATTCTTGGCAAATCAGGATGAATCCAGATGTAAGAAGCTTGCTTTTAAGTCATTAATCAGTGTAGAATCACCCCTATATTGTAGAAATCTCATAGGAGTTGTGAGGAACAAGATATCCCACTTTCTCATCATGTTACTCCAGTTTATCATGTTTGGACATATGGCAATATCTTCATGATTCTTGGCAAATCAGGATGAATCCAGATGTAAGAAGCTTGCTTTAAGTCATTAATCAGTGTAGAATCACCCCTATATTGTAGAAATCTCATAGGAGTTGTGAGGAACAAGATATCCCACTTTCTCATCATGTTACTCCAGTTTATCCTGTTTGGACATATGGCAATATCTTCATGATTCTTGGCAAATCAGGATGAATCCAGATGTAAGAAGCTTGCTTTTAAGTCATTAATCAGTGTAGAATCACCCCTATATTGTAGAAATCTCATAGGAGTTGTGAGGAACAAGATATCCCACTTTCTCATCATGTTACTCCGGCTTATCCTGTTTGGACATATGGCAATATCTTCATGATTCTTGGCAAACCAGGATGAATCCAGATGTAAGAAGCTTGCTTTTAAGACATTAATCAGTGTAGAATCACCCCTATATTGTAGAAATCTCATAGGAGTTGTGAGGAACAAGATATCCCACTTTCTCATCAGGTTACTCCAGTTTATCCTGTTTGGACATATGGCAATATCTTCATGATTCTTGGCAAACCAGGATGAATCCAGATGTAAGAAGCTTGCTTTTAAGTCATTAATCAGTGTAGAATCACCCCTATATTGTAGAAATCTCATAGGAGTTGTGAGGAACAAGATATCCCACTTTCTCATCATGTTACTCCGGCTTATCCTGTTTGGACATATGGCAATATCTTCATGATTCTTGGCAAATCAGGATGAATCCAGATGTAAGAAGCTTGCTTTTAAGACATTAATCAGTGTAGAATCACCCCTATATTGTAGAAATCTCATAGGAGTTGTGAGGAACAAGATATCCCACTTTCTCATCAGGTTACTCCAGTTTATCCTGTTTGGACATATGGCAATATCTTCATGATTCTTGGCAAACCAGGATGAATCCAGAAGTTAGAAGCTTGCTTTTAAGTCATTAATCAGTGTAGAATCACCCCTATATTGTAGAAATCTCATAGGAGTTGTGAGGAACAAGATATCCCACTTTCTCATCATGTTACTCCAGTTTATCCTGTTTGGACATATGGCAATATCTTCATGATTCTTGGCAAATCAGGATGAATCCAGATGTAAGAAGCTTGCTTTTAAGACATTAATCAGTGTAGAATCACCCCTATATTGTAGAAATCTCATAGGAGTTGTGAGGAACAAGATATCCCACTTTCTCATCAGGTTACTCCAGTTTATCCTGTTTGGACATATGGCAATATCTTCATGATTCTTGGCAAACCAGGATGAATCAGGATGCAAGAAGCTTGCTTTGAAGTCATTAATCAGTGTAGAATCACCCCTATATTGTAGAAATCTCATAGGAGTTGTGAGGAACAAGATATCCCACTTTCTCATCATGTTACTCCAGCTTATCCTGTTTGGACATATGGCAATATCTTCATGATTCTTGGCAAATCAGGATGAATCCAGATGTAAGAAGCTTGCTTTTAAGTCATTAATCAGTGTAGAATCACCCCTATATTGTAGAAATCATATCGGAGTTGTGAAGAACAAGATATCCCACTTTCTCATCATGTTACTCCGGCTTATCATGTTTGGACATATATAGCAATATCTTCATGATTCTTGGCAAACCAGGATGAATCCAGAAGTTAGAAGCTTGCTTTTAAGACATTAATCAGTGTAGAATCACCCCTATATTGTAGAAATCTCATAGGAGTTGTGAGGAACAAGATATCCCACTTTCTCATCAGGTTACTCCAGTTTATCTGTTTGGACATATGGCAATATCTTCATGATTCTTGGCAAATCAGGATGAATCCAGGTGCAAGAAGCTTGCTTTTAAGTCATTAATCAGTGCAGAATCACCCCTATATTGTAGAAATCTCATAGGAGTTGTGAGGAACAAGATATCCCACTTTCTCATCATGTTACTCCAGCTTATCCTGTTTGGACATATGGCAATATCTTCATGATTCTTGGCAAATCAGGATGAATCCAGATGCAAGAAGCTTGCTTTTAAGTCATTAATCAGTGTAGAATCACCCCTATATTGTAGAAATCTCATAGGAGTTGTGAGGAACAAGATATCCCACTTTCTCATCATGTTACTCCAGCTTATCCTGTTTGGACATATGGCAATATCTTCATGATTCTTGGCAAATCAGGATGAATCCAGAATGTAAGAAGCTTGCTTTTAAGTCATTAATCAGTGTAGAATCACCCCTATATTGTAGAAATCTCATAGGAGTTGTGAGGAACAAGATATCCCACTTTCTCATCAGGTTACTCCAGTTTATCCTGTTTGGACATATGGCAATATCTTCATGATTCTTGGCAAACAGGATGAATCCAGAAGTTAGAAGCTTGCTTTTAAGACATTAATCAGTGTAGAATCACCCCTATATTGTAGAAATCTCATAGGAGTTGTGAGGAACAAGATATCCCACTTTCTCATCAGGTTACTCCAGTTTATCTTGTTTGGACATATGGCAATATCTTCATGATTCTTGGCAAACCAGGATGAATCCAGATGCAAGAAGCTTGCTTTTAAGTCATTAATCAGTGTAGAATCACCCCTATATTGTAGAAATCTCATAGGAGTTGTGAGGAACAAGATATCCCACTTTCTCATCAGGTTACTCCAGTTTATCTTGTTTGGACATATGGCAATATCTTCATGATTCTTGGCAAATCAGGATGAATCCAGAATGTAAGAAGCTTGCTTTTAAGTCATTAATCAGTGTAGAATCACCCCTATATTGTAGAAATCTCATAGGAGTTGTGAGGAACAAGATATCCACTTTCTCATCAGGTTACTCCAGTTTATCCTGTTTGGACATATGGCAATACCTTCATGATTCTTGGCAAATCAGGATGAACTCCAGATGTAAGAAGCTTGATTTTGAGTCATTAATCAGTGTAGAATCACCCCTATATTGTAGAAATCTCATAGGAGTTGTGAGGAACAAGATATCCCACTTTCTCATCATGTTACTCCGGCTTATCCTGTTTGGACATATGGCAATATCTTCATGATTCTTGGCAAACCAGGATGAATCCAGAAGTTAGAAGCTTGCTTTTAAGACATTAATCAGTGTAGAATCACCCCTATATTGTAGAAATCTCATAGGAGTTGTGAGGAACAAGATATCCCACTTTCTCATCATGTTACTCCAGTTTATCTTGTTTGGACATATGGCAATATCTTCATGATTCTTGGCAAACAGGATGAATCCAGATGTAAGAAGCTTGCTTTTAAGTCATTAATCAGTGTAGAATCACCCTATATTGTAGAAATCTCATAGGAGTTGTGAGGAACAAGATATCCCACTTTCTCATCATGTTACTCCGGCTTATCCTGTTTGGACATATGGCAATATCTTCATGATTCTTGGCAAATCAGGATGAATCCAGATGTAAGAAGCTTGCTTTTAAGTCATTAATCAGTGTAGAATCACCCCTATATTGTAGAAATCTCATAGGAGTTGTGAGGAACAAGATATCCCACTTTCTCATCATGTTACTCCAGCTTATCATGTTTGGACATATGGCAATATCTTCATGATTCTTGGCAAACCAGGATGAATCCAGATGTAAGAAGCTTGCTTTTAAGTCATTAATCAGTGTAGAATCACCCCTATATTGTAGAAATCTCATAGGAGTTGTGAGGAACAAGATATCCCACTTTCTCATCATGTTACTCCAGTTATTCCTTTTTGGACATATGGCAATATCTTCATGATTCTTGGCAAATCAGGATGAATCCAGATGTAAGAAGCTTGCTTTTAAGTCATTAATCAGTGTAGAATCACCCCTATATTGTAGAAATCTCATAGGAGTTGTGAGGAACAAGATATCCCACTTTCTCATCATGTTACTCCAGTTTATCCTGTTTGGACATATGGCAATATCTTCATGATTCTTGGCAAATCAGGATGAATCCAGATGTAAGAAGCTTGCTTTTAAGTCATTAATCAGTGTAGAATCACCCCTATATTGTAGAAATCTCATAGGAGTTGTGAGGAACAAGATATCCCACTTTCTCATCAGGTTACTCCAGCTTATCCTGTTTGGACATATGGCAATATCTTCATGATTCTTGGCAAATCAGGATGAATCCAGATGTAAGAAGCTTGCTTTTAAGTCATTAATCAGTGTAGAATCACCCCTATATTGTAGAAATCTCATAGGAGTTGTGAGGAACAAGATATCCCACTTTCTCATCATGTTACTCCGGCTTATCCTGTTTGGACATATGGCAATATCTTCATGATTCTTGGCAAACCAGGATGAATCCAGAAGTTAGAAGCTTGCTTTTAAGTCATTAATCAGTGTAGAATCACCCCTATATTGTAGAAATCTCATAGGAGTTGTGAGGAACAAGATATCCCACTTTCTCATCATGTTACTCCAGTTTATCATGTTTGGACATATGGCAATATCTTCATGATTCTTGGCAAACCAGGATGAATCCAGAAGTTAGAAGCTTGCTTTTAAGTCATTAATCAGTGTAGAATCACCCCTATATTGTAGAAATCTCATAGGAGTTGTGAGGAACAAGATATCCCACTTTCTCATCATGTTACTCCAGTTTATCCTGTTTGGACATATGGCAATATCTTCATGATTCTTGGCAAATCCAGGATGAATCCAGATGTAAGAAGCTTGCTTAAAGTCATTAATCAGTGTAGAATCACCCCTATATTGTAGAAATCTCATAGGAGTTGTGAGGAACAAGATATCCCACTTTCTCATCAGGTTACTCCAGTTTATCATGTTTGGACATATGGCAATATCTTCATGATTCTTGGCAAATCAGGATGAATCCAGAAGTTAGAAGCTTGCTTTTAAGTCATTAATCAGTGTAGAATCACCCCTATATTGTAGAAATCTCATAGGAGTTGTGAGGAACAAGATATCCCACTTTCTCATCATGTTACACCGTCTTATCATGTTTGGACATATGGCAATATCTTCATGATTCTTGGCAAATCAGGATGAATCCAGATGTAAGAAGCTTGCTTTTAAGTCATTAATCAGTGTAGAATCACCCCTATATTGTAGAAATCTCATAGGAGTTGTGAGGAACAAGATATCCCACTTTCTCATCAGGTTACTCCAGTTTATCATGTTTGGACATATGGCAATATCTTCATGATTCTTGGCAAACCAGGATGAATCCAGATGTAAGAAGCTTGCTTTTAAGTCATTAATCAGTGTAGAATCACCCCTATATTGTAGAAATCTCATAGGAGTTGTGAGGAACAAGATATCCCACTTTCTCATCATGTTACTCCAGCTTATCATGTTTGGACATATGGCAATATCTTCATGATTCTTGGCAAATCAGGATGAATCCAGATGCAAGAAGCTTGCTTTTAAGTCATTAATCAGTGCAGAATCACCCCTATATTGTAGAAATCTCATAGGAGTTGTGAGGAACAAGATATCCCACTTTCTCATCATGTTACTCCGGCTTATCCTGTTTGGACATATGGCAATATCTTCATGATTCTTGGCAAATCAGGATGAATCCAGATGTAAGAAGCTTGCTTTTAAGTCATTAATCAGTGTAGAATCACCCCTATATTGTAGAAATCTCATAGGAGTTGTGAGGAACAAGATATCCCACTTTCTCATCAGGTTACTCCAGTTTATCCTGTTTGGACATATGGCAATATCTTCATGATTCTTGGCAAATCAGGATGAATCCAGATGTAAGAAGCTTGCTTTTAAGTCATTAATCAGTGTAGAATCACCCCTATATTGTAGAAATCTCATAGGAGTTGTGAGGAACAAGATATCCACTTTCTCATCATGTTACTCCAGCTTATCCTGTTTGGACATATGGCAATACTTCATGATTCTTGGCAAATCAGGATGAATCCAGATGCAAGAAGCTTGCTTTTAAGTCATTAATCAGTGTAGAATCACCCCTATATTGTAGAAATCTCATAGGAGTTGTGAGGAACAAGATATCCCACTTTCTCATCATGTTACACCGGCTTATCATGTTTGGACATATGGCAATATCTTCATGATTCTTGGCAAATCAGGATGAATCCAGATGTAGAAGCTTGCTTTTAAGACATTAATCAGTGTAGAATCACCCCTATATTGTAGAAATCTCATAGGAGTTGTGAGGAACAAGATATCCCACTTTCTCATCAGGTTACTCCAGTTTATCATGTTTGGACATATGGCAATATCTTCATGATTCTTGGCAAACCAGGATGAATCCAGATGTAGAAGCTTGCTTTTAAGTCATTAATCAGTGTAGAATCACCCCTATATTGTAGAAATCTCATAGGAGTTGTGAGGAACAAGATATCCCACTTTCTCATCATGTTACTCCAGCTTATCATGTTTGGACATATGGCAATATCTTCATGATTCTTGGCAAATCAGGATGAATCCAGATGCAAGAAGCTTGCTTTTAAGTCATTAATCAGTGCAGAATCACCCCTATATTGTAGAAATCTCATAGGAGTTGTGAGGAACAAGATATCCCACTTTCTCATCATGTTACTCCAGCTTATCATGTTTGGACATATGGCAATATCTTCATGATTCTTGGCAAATCAGGATGAATCCAGATGTAAGAAGCTTGCTTTTAAGTCATTAATCAGTGTAGAATCACCCCTATATTGTAGAAATCTCATAGGAGTTGTGAGGAACAAGATATCCCACTTTCTCATCATGTTACTCCAGTTTATCCTGTTTGGACATATGGCAATATCTTCATGATTCTTGGCAAATCAGGATGAATCCAGATGTAGAAGCTTGCTTTTAAGTCATTAATCAGTGTAGAATCACCCCTATATTGTAGAAATCTCATAGGAGTTGTGAGGAACAAGATATCCCACTTTCTCATCATGTTACACCAGCTTATCATGTTTGGACATATGGCAATATCTTCATGATTCTTGGCAAATCAGGATGAATCCAGATGTAAGAAGCTTGCTTTTAAGACATTAATCAGTGTAGAATCACCCCTATATTGTAGAAATCTCATAGGAGTTGTGAGGAACAAGATATCCCACTTTCTCATCAGGTTACTCCAGTTTATCATGTTTGGACATATGGCAATATCTTCATGATTCTTGGCAAATCAGGATGAATCCAGATGTAAGAAGCTTGCTTTTAAGTCATTAATCAGTGTAGAATCACCCCTATATTGTAGAAATCTCATAGGAGTTGTGAGGAACAAGATATCCCACTTTCTCATCATGTTACTCCAGCTTATCCTGTTTGGACATATGGCAATATCTTCATGATTCTTGGCAAACCAGGATGAATCCAGATGTAAGAAGCTTGCTTTTAAGTCATTAATCAGTGTAGAATCACCCCTATATTGTAGAAATCTCATAGGAGTTGTGAGGAACAAGATATCCCACTTTCTCATCAGGTTACTCCAGTTTATCATGTTTGGACATATGGCAATATCTTCATGATTCTTGGCAAACCAGGATGAATCCAGATGTAAGAAGCTTGCTTTTAAGTCATTAATCAGTGTAGAATCACCCCTATATTGTAGAAATCTCATAGGAGTTGTGAGGAACAAGATATCCCACTTTCTCATCATGTTACTCCAGCTTATCCTGTTTGGACATATGGCAATATCTTCATGATTCTTGGCAAATCAGGATGAATCCAGATGTAAGAAGCTTGCTTTTAAGACATTAATCAGTGTAGAATCACCCCTATATTGTAGAAATCTCATAGGAGTTGTGAGGAACAAGATATCCCACTTTCTCATCAGGTTACTCCAGTTTATCATGTTTGGACATATGGCAATATCTTCATGATTCTTGGCAAACCAGGATGAATCCAGATGCAAGAAGCTTGCTTTTAAGTCATTAATCAGTGCAGAATCACCCCTATATTGTAGAAATCTCATAGGAGTTGTGAGGAACAAGATATCCCACTTTCTCATCATGTTACTCCAGCTTATCCTGTTTGGACATATGGCAATATCTTCATGATTCTTGGCAAATCAGGATGAATCCAGATGTAAGAAGCTTGCTTTTAAGTCATTAATCAGTGTAGAATCACCCCTATATTGTAGAAATCTCATAGGAGTTGTGAGGAACAAGATATCCCACTTTCTCATCATGTTACTCCAGTTTATCATGTTTGGACATATGGCAATATCTTCATGATTCTTGGCAAATCAGGATGAATCCAGATGTAAGAAGCTTGCTTTTAAGTCATTAATCAGTGTAGAATCACCCCTATATTGTAGAAATCTCATAGGAGTTGTGAGGAACAAGATATCCCACTTTCTCATCATGTTACTCCAGCTTATCATGTTTGGACATATGGCAATATCTTCATGATTCTTGGCAAATCAGGATGAATCCAGATGTAAGAAGCTTGCTTTTAAGACATTAATCAGTGTAGAATCACCCCTATATTGTAGAAATCTCATAGGAGTTGTGAGGAACAAGATATCCCACTTTCTCATCAGGTTACTCCAGTTTATCCTGTTTGGACATATGGCAATACCTTCATGATTCTTGGCAAACCAGGATGAATCCAGATGTAAGAAGCTTGCTTTTAAGTCATTAATCAGTGTAGAATCACCCCTATATTGTAGAAATCTCATAGGAGTTGTGAGGAACAAGATATCCACTTTCTCATCATGTTACTCCAGCTTATCCTGTTTGGACATATGGCAATATCTTCATGATTCTTGGCAAATCAGGATGAATCCAGATGTAAGAAGCTTGCTTTTAAGTCATTAATCAGTGTAGAATCACCCCTATATTGTAGAAATCTCATAGGAGTTGTGAGGAACAAGATATCCCACTTTCTCATCAGGTTACTCCAGTTTATCCTGTTTGGACATATGGCAATATCTTCATGATTCTTGGCAAACCAGGATGAATCCAGAAGTTAGAAGCTTGCTTTGAAGTCATTAATCAGTGTAGAATCACCCCTATATTGTAGAAATCTCATAGGAGTTGTGAGGAACAAGATATCCCACTTTCTCATCATGTTACTCCAGTTTATCATGTTTGGACATATGGCAATATCTTCATGATTCTTGGCAAATCAGGATGAATCAGATGCAAGAAGCTTGCTTTTAAGTCATTAATCAGTGTAGAATCACCCCTATATTGTAGAAATCTCATAGGAGTTGTGAGGAACAAGATATCCCACTTTCTCATCATGTTACTCCAGCTTATCATGTTTGGACATATGGCAATATCTTCATGATTCTTGGCAAACCAGGATGAATCCAGATGTAAGAAGCTTGCTTTTAAGACATTAATCAGTGTAGAATCACCCCTATATTGTAGAAATCTCATAGGAGTTGTGAGGAACAAGATATCCCACTTTCTCATCAGGTTACTCCAGTTTATCCTGTTTGGACATATGGCAATATCTTCATGATTCTTGGCAAACCAGGATGAATCCAGAAGTTAGAAGCTTGCTTTTAAGTCATTAATCAGTGTAGAATCACCCCTATATTGTAGAAATCTCATAGGAGTTGTGAGGAACAAGATATCCCACTTTCTCATCATGTTACTCCAGCTTATCCTGTTTGGACATATGGCAATATCTTCATGATTCTTGGTGTAGCCTGGGTATGGCTTAAACTTTGGATCGCTTGAAGGTGGATGGAAAGAGGGTGTTCTAAGAGGTTACTAACACTCTAAAGAACTATGATCGACTCTCTGTGGCTGTGGAATGGCTACAGAGATGGTTAGCTACTCAAAGACACAAGATCACCTTGTATTGTCTAAGATGGTTCACTAGGAATCCCTTCCCTTAGTGAGATCAATGTTCTTGAGCTGAACAGAGAAAGCTTGAAGACTTGAAACAACTTGAGAAAATAATTCTTAGATTGAAAGTTGAATGAGTTTCAAGCAAGCTGCTTACAACTCTATAAAGAAATCGACAAAGAGAAAGAAAGAAACCCTAGGCTAAACCAAGATGGTTTAATCCCAATCCTAAAACTAAATAGAAATCGCCAGGTTCAATTAAAAATCCTAATCTACCCAAAACCTGGTTTAATATTTTCTGGTTTAAGTTAAATGAAAGCCCAATAACCAGAAACATTACAATTTAATTAAATTGAACCAACAGGTTGGTTTGTCTTGGTTTTCTTCCTTGGAACTCTCTTCCACGTTTTTGACTAAGTGTAGGAGACCCCTCTCTTGTGCTCCCAGCCTTGATCTAGTCACTGGTCCAATCCACACACTGTCTGGCTCTCCTGGTGTCTCTCTCTGGTTCTGGTTCTGGTCCTGGTTCTCCTCATCAGCAGCCTCCTCATCAGTGTCACTCAGCTCCTCCTCAAGGTCTCTGGTCATGGCTACACCATCCCCTCCTCCTTTAAAAGGATTTGACCTCAAATCTAATTCATCTGCAAAATAAGGATCCAAGTCAGAAACATTAAAAGAAGAACTTATAGTGTATTTCCCCTCAAGATCAATCTGGTAGGCAGTGTTGTTGATTCTTCTCAGCACTTTGAAAGGTCCATCTTTTCTAGGTAGCAACTTTGATTTCCTCTCAGCAGGAAACCTCTCTTTTCTCATGTGTATCCACACAAGATCACCAGGTTCAAGTACAAGCTCCTTGCGCCCCTTGTTCTTCTGCCTCTCATACATATTGGTCCTCTCCTCAATGTTCTTCCTGACCTGTTCATGTAAAGAAAAAACAAACTCGGTCTTTTTCTTGCCATCAATGTTAGCTTGTTCCTTTAAAGGTAAGGCAAACAAATCAAGAGGAGACAATGGGTTAAAACCATAAACAACTTGAAAAGGTGATAGTTTAGTAGCTGAATGCACTTCCCTATTGTATGCAAACTCTACATGTGGTAAACAATCCTCCCAAGTCCTAATGTTACTCTTAATGTTGGCACGCAAGAGAGTAGACACAGTCCTATTGACTGTTTCAGTTTGACCATCAGTTTGGGGATGACAAGTAGTTGAAAACAATATTTTACTTCCCAACTTTCCCCATAGAGTTTTCCAGAAATAGCTAAGGAACTTATTATCTCTATCAGAGACTATGTTCCTAGGCATATCATGTAATCTAACAACTTCTCTAAAGAATAGATCAGCCACCAAAGATGCATCATCAGTTTTATGACAAGGTATGAAATGATCCATCTTAGAAAACCTATCAATAACCACAAAGATACTATCTCTTCGTTTCCTGGTTCTAGGCAATCCTAAGACAAAGTCCATAGAGATATCAATCCATGGTGCAGTAGGGATAGGGAGAGGAGTATACAAACCTGTCGGCTGGACCTTAGACTTAGCCTGCTTGCACACCACACACCTTGAGCACACACGCTCCACCTCCCTCTTCATACTCGGCCAGTAGAAGTGCTCTTGCAGTGTGGAGAGTGTCTTGGCAACTCCAAAGTGTCCCATTAGTCCCCCTGCATGAGCTTCCCTAACATACAACTCTCTCAAAGAACCATTATGAACACACAACCGATTATCATAGAAAAGAAATTCTTTTACTTGATAGAACTTCCCACTAGCATGTTTCTCAGATTCTCTAAACACATCTTTAAATTCAGGATCATCATCATAGCAAGATTTGATATGTTCATAGCCTAAAAGTTTAGTTTCCATAGAAGATAAAAGAGTATACCTTCGGGAGAGTGCATCAGCGACTACATTCTCCTTTCCTTTCTTGTAGTGGATGACATAAGGAAATGTCTCGATGAACTCCACCCACCTAGCGTGTCTCTTGTTCAGCTTCTGTTGCCCCTTGAGATGTTTAAGGGAGTCATGATATGTATGGATCACAAACTCCTTAGGCCAAAAGTAATGTTGCCACACTTGTAGAGCTCTCACCAAGGCATACAGCTCCTTATCATAGGTAGGATAGTTCAGGTGGCGCCTCCTAGCTTCTCACTGAAATAAGCTATGGGCTTCTTATCCTGCATCAAAACAGCTCAAATTCCAATACCAGATGCATCACATTCAATTTCAAAAGTCTTAGAAAAATCAGGAAGTGCAAGTAAGAGAGCACTAGTTAGTTTATCCTTTAGCATTTGAAATGCCTCTTCCTGGTCTGGTCCCCAAGTAAAACCTACATTCTTCTTGATTATTTCAGTTAGTGGTGCTGCAACTGTGCTGAAATCTCTCACAAACCTCCTATAGAAGCCAGCAAGTCCATGAAAACTCCTGACCTCTCCAATAGACTTAGGGATCGGCCACTCCCTGATGGCTTTCACCTTCTCCTCATCAACCTGTATATCCTGTGAAGTCACAACAAAGCCTAGAAAGACAAGGTTATCTGTGCCAGAAGAACACTTCTTGTAGTTAGCATACAAATTTTCTTTTCTAAGGACATCTAGAACTTGTTTCACGTGGTTAACATGTTCCTCCATAGTCTTGTTGTAAATTAAGATATCATCAAAATAAACAACCACAAAACGCCCTATCAAAGCTCTCAAGACATGATTCATTAACCTCATGAAAGTACTAGGTGCATTAGCTAATCCAAACGGCATCACAAGCCATTCATACAATCCTAGCTTAGTTTTAAAGGCAGTTTTCCACTCATCTTCTTCTTTCATTCTAATCTGGTGGTAACCACTCTTTAAATCAATTTTAGAAAAGACACATGAACCATGTAACCCATCTAGCATATCATCTAAGCGTGGGATTGGATGTCTGTTTTTAACTGTTATGTTGTTGATGGCTCTGCAATCCACACACATCCTCCAGCTTCCATCTTTCTTAGGCACCAGTAAAACAGGTACAACACAAGGACTCATGCTCTCCCTGATATGGCCTTTCTCTAGCAGGTCATTGACTTGTTTCTGAAGCTCCTTAGTCTCCACAAGGTTGGTCCTGTATGTTGGACGGTTTGGTAAGGTAGGTCCTGGCACAAAATCAATCTGGTGCTCTATTCCCCTAATAGGCGGCAGCCCTATGGGATTGTCCTCTGGAAACACATCCTTATACTCCTGCAAAAGACACTCAATCTCCTCTGGAATCTCAGGAGCAAGGTTAGTAGTAGAGCTCAACAATTCTTTATAAACTACTAGAATAAAATTTGATTGTTCAATCACAGTAGTTTTAATATCTTTAGCAGTAGCAAAGAGGTTGAGTTTATTTACCTGCTTGGTCTCTTCCAGTTGCAAGGTCTTACCAGCAGCCTTGGCGTCCTCCCTCCTCCTTTTCAGAAGCATTTGATCTTGGTGTACTTCTTGAGGTGTCATTGGCGCCAGTGTCACTTGTTTCTCCTTGTGAGCAAAAGTGTATATGTTGGTGAAGCCATCATGTACTGCTCTCTTATCATACTGCCATGGACGACCAAGGAGGATGTGGCTAGCTTCAAGAGGTGCTACATCACAAGTGATCTCATCCTGATACTTTCCCACTGATAGTAAGACTTTCACTTGCTTGGTGATCTTTAATCCTCCCTCATCATTGATCCATTGCAACATATATGGCTTAGGGTGTTTGATCACTTCAAGACCTAGTTTCTCCACTAGCTCATTACTTGCCACATTAGTACATCTGCCTCCATCAATGATTAAGCTGCACACTTTGTCTTGAATCAAACACCTTGTGTGGAACAAGTTTTCTCTCTGCTCATCCTCTTTGACCTTAGGCTGAACATTGAGAAGTCTCCTTGTAACCAGTAGTTCTCCTTGGATTGGATACTCCACGCCCTCCTCATCAGTCTCCTGGTCGCCATCTTCATCCTCAGATATCACTTCCCCATTAGCTAGGATAATCATCACTTTCTTGTTGGTACAATCACTAGCATAATGCCCAAAGCCATGGCACTTGAAACACTTGATGTTCGTGGTTCTGGTAGATGTATCCACACCCTTTCCCTTATCATCACGCCTGATACTAGCTGTAGAAGCTTCCTCCTTTGGCTTATCAGTTGATTTCTCATCTCTTGAGTAGGCTGGTTTTGAATTAGAGCTGTATGGAGATTTAGTAGAACTCTTCCTCTTGTTCTGCTGCTCAATCAAGATTGCCTTGTGCAACAACTCATCCATATCCTCATACTCTTGCAGCTCCAACCTGTCTTGGATGTCTCTATTAAGTCCCCCTTGGAACCTAGCCATAGTAGCTTCCACACTCTCTTCTAAGTCAGCTTTCAACATGAGTGTCTCCATCTCCTGGTGATAGTCCTCTACACTCTTAGAACCTTGAGAAAGCCTCCTTAGTTTCTGGTGGAGATCTCTTCCATAATGATTAGGAACAAATCTCTTTCTCATCATAATTTTCATCTCAAACCAGGAAGCTATCTGGATCTCTCCATTGCGTCTCCTAGTTGTAGAAACCTGATCCCACCAGCTGATAGCATAACCACTAAACTCAGTAGTTACTAATCTCACCTTCCTCTCTTCAGTACACTGCTGGCAGTTGAAAACTAGCTCAATATTCTTCTCCCACTCCAGATAGGCATCAGGATCATTCTTACCCTGGAATGGAGGGATTCTAAGCTTGAGATTGCCCAGATTATCATTAGTTGGTCGCCTGCGGTTGTGGTGCTTGCTGTGCTGACTAGCCTGAGATCCATTATCACTTTCATCAGCCTCATCTCCCTGATCTTGCTCACCATAGATCCTATGACCTGAAACTTCAAACCGTGGCCCTCTAATAGGTCCAAGACGTGCTCTACGAGCTCCAGCAGAAACAGCATCCCTCTCCTGACCTGTATTATCATGAAACAAAGGTTCATTAGCTTGCTGAGCTCTGTTGTAAGTGTTCTGCATCCTTCTGGTTATCTCAGCCATCATAGCCTCAAATTGAACTTGGTTGAGGTTAATATGGTGGACAGATTGTTCTCCAGTCTCCTCAGGTTGTTTCCCATCTCTCCTTTCATCTCCCATTGTTCCTGAAACAGTTAGAGAAAACACAAAGCCAAGAACAACAAGAAAAGAAAATTTTTTATCTCTCTCTCTCACTTAAAACAGGCGCCAAGTCTCAGCTATTCCCACAAGTTCAGTTGAAAAACAAAGCTCTACACCTAAGATCTAGAACTAAAACCCCAATGAAAAAGATAGGAAATATTAAGAGATTTAGGCACCAGCTGACTTTACCACCCTAAGCTGGATTTCTCTTCAACTAGCTCGATTTCTCTTCACCTTTTCTTATTATTATTATTTTTTTATTTGGATTAGAGATCTCTTTTATTTTTTTTTTTTATACCAGGGTCGGCTCAGCTGGCTTACAACAGATAGAAAGAGAAGAAAAGTGTTTAATGGAATGATTTGAGAAAGGAGTAGCAAAACCGAGTACCCTAACCTTCAAGTGGCTCTGATACCACTTGGTGTAGCCTGGGTATGGCTTAAACTTTGGATCACTTGAAGGTGGATGGAAAGAGGGTGTTCTAAGAGGTTACTAACACTCCAAAGAACTATGATCGACTCTTTGTGGCTGTGGAATGGCTAAAGAGATGGTTAGCTACTCAAAGACACAAGATCACCTTGTATTGTCTAAGATGGTTCACTAGGAATCCCTTCCCTTAATGAGATCAATGTTCTTGATCTGAACAGAGAAAGCTTGAAGACTTGAAACAACTTGAGAAAATAATTCTTAGATTGAAAGTTGAATGAGTTTCAAGCAAGCTGCTTACAACTCTATAAAGAAATCGACAAAGAGAAAGAAAGAAACCCTGGGCTAAACCAAGATGGTTTAATCCCAATCCTAAAACTAAATAGAAATCGCCTGGTTCAATTAAAAATCCTAATCTACCAAAAACCTGGTTTAATTGTTTATGGTTTAAATTAAATGAAAGCCCAATAACCAGAAACATTACAATTTAATTAAATTGAACCAACAGGCTGGTTTGTCTTGGTTTTCTCCCTTGGAACTCTCTTCCACGTTTTTGACTAAGTGTAGGAGACTCCTCTCTTGTGCTCTCAGCCTTGATCTAGTCATTGGTCCAATCCACACACTGTCTGGCTCTCCTGGTGTCTCTCTCTGGTTCTGGTTCTGGTACTGGTTCTCCTCATCAGCAGCCTCCTCATCAGTGTCACTCAGCTCCTCCTCAAGGTCTCTGGTCATGGCTACACAAATTCTTGGGAAATAAGGATGAATCCAGATGTAAGAAGCTTGCTTTTAAGTCATTAATCAGTGTATAATCACCTCTATATTGTAGAAATCTCATAGGAGTTCTGAGGAACAAAATATCAGACTTTCTCATCAGGTTACTCCATTTTAATCTGTTTGGACATATGGCAATCTCTTCATGATTCTTGGCAAACCAGGATGAATCCAGATGAAAGAAGCTTGCTTTTAAGAAATTAATCAGTGTAAAATCATCCTTATATTGTAGAAATCTCATAGGAGTTGTGAGGAACAAGATATCCCACTTTCTCATCAGGTTACTCCAGTTTATCCTGTTTGAACATATGGCAATATCTTCATGATTCTTTGCAAACCAGGATGAATCCATATGTAATAAGCCTGCTTTTAAGACATTAATCAGTGTAGAATCACCCCAATATTGTAGAAGTTTTATAGGAGTGATGAGGAACAAGATATCCCACTTTCTCATCAGGTTACTCTAGTTTATCATGTTTGGACATATGACAATATCTTCATGATTCTTGGCAAACCAGGATGAATCCAGAAGTTAGAATCTTTCTTTTATGACATTAATCAGTGTAGAATCACCCCTATATTGTAGAAATCTCATAGGAGTTGTAAGGAACAAGAAATCCCACTTTCTTATCATTTTACTCCAGCTTATCCTGTTTGGACATATGTCAATATCTTCATGATTCTTGGCAAATCAGGATGAATCCAGATGTAAGAAGATTTCTTGTAAGTCATTAATCAGTGTAGAATCACCCCTATATTGTAGAAATCTCATAGGAGTTGTGAGGATGAACCATTTTAAGATTTCATAGAAATCTCATAGGAGTTGTGTAGATTTCTTTTAAGATATCCCATTTTCTCATGAGGTTACTCCATTTTAACATGTTTGGATATATGGCAATATCTTCATGATTCTTGGCAAACCAGGATGAATCAAGAAGTTAGAAGCTTGATTTTAAGTCATTAATCAGTGTATAATCACCCCTATATTGTAGAAATCTCATAGGAGTTGTGAGGAACAAGATATCTCACTTTCTCAGGGGTTACTCGAGTTTATCATGTTTGGACATATGACAATAACTTCATGATTCTTAGCAAATCAGGATGAATCCAGAAGTTAGTCGCTTGCTTTTAAGACATTAATCAGTGTAGAATCACCCATATATTGTAACAAGATATCCCACTTTCTCATCATGTTACACCAGCTTATTCTGTTTGGACATATGTCAATATCTTCATGATTCTTGGCAAATCAGGATGAATCCAGATTGAAGAAGCTTGCTTTTAAGTCATTAATCAGTGTAGAATCACCCCTATATTGTAGAAATCTCATAGGAGTTGTGAGGAACAAGATATCCACTTTCTCATCAGGTTACTCCAGTTTATCCTGTTTGGACATATGGCAATACCTTCATGATTCTTGGCAAACCAGGATGAATCCAGAATGTAAGAAGCTTGCTTTTAAGTCATTAATCAGTGTAGAATCACCCCTTTATTGTAGAAATGTCATAGGGGTTGTGAGGAACAAGATATCCCACTTTCTCATCATGTTACACCAGCTTATCCTTTTTGGACATATGTCAATATCTTCATGATTCTTGGTAAATCAGGATGAATCCAGATGTAAGAAGCTTGATTTTAAGTCATTAATCAGTGTAGAATCACCCCTATATTGTAGAAATCTTATAGGAGTTGTGAGGAACAAGATATCCCACTTTCTCATCATATCACTTCGGCTTATCCTGTTTGGACATATGGCAATATCTTCATGATTCTTGGCAAATCAGGATTATTCCAGATGTAAGAAGCTTGATTTTAATTCATTAATCAGTTTAGAATCACCCCTATATTGTAGAAATATTATAGGAATTGTGACGAAAAAGATACCCCACTTTCTCATGAAGTTACTCCAGCTTATCATGTTTGGACATATGGCAATATCTTCATGATTCTTGGCGAAGCAGGATGAATCCAAAAGTTACAAGCTTGCTTCTGAGTCATTAATCAGTGTAGAATCACCCCTATATTGTAAAAATCTCATAGGATTTGTGAGGAAGAAGATATCTCACTTTCTCATCATATTACACTAGCTTATCCTGTTTGGACATATGTCTATATCTTCATGATTCTAGGAAAATCAGGATGAATGCAGATGTAAGAGGCTTGATTTGAAGTCATTAATCAGTGTAGAATCACACCTATTTTGTAGAAATCTTATAGGAGTTGTGAGGAACAAGATATCCCACTTTCTCATCATATCACTTCGGCTTATCCTGTTTGGACATATGGCAATATCTTCATGATTCTTGGCAAATCAGGATTATTCCAGATGTAAGAAGCTTGATTTTAATTCATTAATCAGTTTAGAATCACCCTTATATTGTAGAAATATTATAGGAGTTGTGAAGAACAAGATATCCCACTTTCTCATCAAGTTACTCCAGCTTATCATGTTTGGACATATGGCAATATCTTCATGATTCTTGGCGAAGCAGGATGAATCCACAAGTTACAAGCTTGCTTCTGAGTCATTAATCAGTGTAGAATCACCCCTATATTGTAAAAATCTCATAGGAGTTGTGAGGAACAAGATATCCCACTTTATCATCATGTTACACCAGCTTATCCTGTTTGGACATATGTCTATATCTTCATGATTCTTGGAAAATCAGGACGAATGCAGATGTAAGAGGCTTGATTTGAAGTCATTAATCAGTGTAGAATCACCCCTATATTGTAGAAATCTTATAGGAGTTGTGAGGAACAAGATATCCCACTTTCTCATCATATTACTCCGGCTTATCTTGTTTGGACATATGGCAATATCTTCATGATTCTTGGCAAATCAGGATTATTACAGATGTAAGAAGCTTGATTTTAATTCATTAATCAGTTTAGAATCACCCATATATTGTAGAAATATTGTAGGAGTTGTGACGAACAAGATATCTCACTTTCTCATGAAGTTACTCCAGCTTATCATGTTTGGACATATGGCAATATCTTCATGATTCTTGGCGAAGCAGGATGAATCCAAAAGTTACAAGCTTGCTTCTGAGTCATTAATAAGTGTAGAATCGCCCCTATATTGTAAAAATCTCATAGGATTTGTGAGGAACAAGATATCTCACTTTCTCATCATGTTACACAAGCTTATCCTGTTTGGACATATGTCTATATCTTCATGATTCTAGGAAAATCAGGATGAATGCAGATGTAAGAGGCTTGATTTGAAGTCATTAATCAGTGTAGAATCACCCCTATATTGTAGAAATCTTATAGGAGTTGTGAGGAACAAGATATCCCACTTTCTCATCATATCACTTCGGCTTATCCTGTTTGGACATATGGCAATATCTTCATGATTCTTGGCAAATCTGGATTATTCCAGATGTAAGAAGCTTGATTTTAATTCATTAATCAGTTTAGAATCACCCTTATATTGTAGAAATATTATAGGAGTTGTGAAGAACAAGATATCCCACTTTCTCATCAAGTTACTCCAGCTTATCAGGTTTGGACATATGGCAATATCTTCATGATTCTTGGCGAAGCAGGATGAATCCACAGTTACAAGCTTGCTTCTGAGTCATTAATCAGTGTAGAATCACCCCTATATTGTAAAAATCTCATAGGAGTTGTGAGGAACAAGATATCCCACTTTATCATCATGTTACACCAGCTTATCCTGTTTGGACATATGGTCTATATCTTCATGATTCTTGGAAAATCAGGATGAATGCAGATGTAAGAGGCTTGATTTGAAGTCATTAATCAGTGTAGAATCACCCCTATATTGTAGAAATCTTATAGGAGTTGTGAGGAACAAGATATCCCACTTTCTCATCATATTACTCCGGCTTATCTTGTTTGGACATATGACAATATCTTCATGATTCTTGGCAAATCAGGATTATTCCAGATGTAAGAAGCTTGATTTTAAATCATTAATCAGTGTAGAATCACCACTATATTGTATAAATCACATAGGAGTTGTGAGGAACAAGATATCCCACTTTCTCATCAGGTTACTCCAGTTTATCATGTTTGGACATATGGCAATATCTTCATGATTCTTGGCAAACGAGGATGAATCCAGAAGTCAGTAGCTTGCTTTTAAGACATTAATCAGTGTAGTATCAACACTGTATTGTAGAAATCTCATAGGAGTTGTGAGGAACAAGATATCCCACTTTCTCATCATGTTACTTCATTTTATCATATTTGGACATATGGTAATACCTTCATGATTCTTTGCAAACCAGGATGAATCCAGAATATAAGAAGCTTGTCTTAAAGTCATTAATCAGTGTAGAACACCCCTATATTTTAGAAATCTCATAAGAGTTGTGAGGAACAAGATATCCCACTTTCTCATCAGGTTACTCCAGTTTATCCTATTTGTACCTATGGCAATACCTTCATGATTCTTGGCAAACCAGGATGAAGCCAGAAGTTAGAAGCTAACTTATGAGTCATTAATCAGTGTAGAATCACCCCTATATTGTAGAAATCTCATAGGAGTTGTGAGGAACAAGATATCCAAATTTCTTATCAAGTTACTCCAGTTAATCTTGTTTGGACGTATGGTTATATCTTCATGATTCTTGGCAAACCAGGATGAATCCAGAAGTTACAAGCTTGCTTTTAATACATTAATGAGTGTAGAATCATCCCTATATTGTAAAAATCTCATAGGAGTTGTGAGGAACAAGATATCCCACTTTCTCATCAGGTTACTCCAGTTTATCATGTTTGGGCATATTGTGAGAATGGCTTAATTGCGGAAGTAATACAAAGAAGAATATACTAGTTTGACAGATGATCAAACATAGAAGGAGTTTGTGATTTGAGAGAGAATGAGAATGGGGAAGAACATGTTTTTCATTTGTGTATTTATGATATGTGTTACAACCCCTCTATTTATACACAGGTGAAGTCCTTCAAAAGCTCCAGACATGATAATGAAAGGTGAGTTGGTGCAGTTGGTGAAGTAGGTGCAGTAGGTGAAGTAGGTGAGGTTGGTAAAGTTGGTGGTCGCAGGACGCCAATCGATCGATGCAGTTTTGCCCTAAAAATGCATCGATCGATGCAAGGCGATACGAGTTTTGGAGTTTTGGTTCCATCGATCGATTGTATTGTACAATCGATCGATTACTTTAGCACGTTTCATTCGCAGAGTTGGCATCGATCGATGGGGTTTTGTGGCAGAAACCCATCGATCGATTGGTCTTCTTTTCTTCATGTTTCTCTTCAACACTCCCCCTCAAGCTTGACCATATGAAACAAGTCAAGCTTGGAAGTCATGAAGCATTCCCTCATTAAAAACTTAGCCAGGTAAAACCCCATGGGATAAAACCCCAGCCAAGGAAAAAGAGTAGAACACTTCATGAAGGGGAGACTTAATGAGATGGGAGTTCCATGAGTCCAAGCTTTGAATGAATGAACTCACAGACTTTTTGGTTTGCAGCTTTGGTGAAGATATCTGCTAGTTGCTCCTCACTTCGTGTATAACATGGCAAGATGATCTGTTGCTCCACGGCTTGTCTAACTTTGTGACAATCCACTTCAATATGTTTAGTCCGCTCATGGAACACATTGTTGGAAGCTATGTGGATAGCCGCCTGATTATCACAATGCATGGTTATGGGAGTGGTTTGCTCAATTCCCACATCCATTAGTAGGTTCTTTATCCAAATCAGTTCGCTAGTGAGCTTCCTCATTGCCCTATATTCCGCTTCAGCACTGGAACATGCGACTATCTTCTGCTTCTTGCTCTTCCAAGTGACTAGATTGCCTCCAATGAATGTGCAGTATCCTGTAGTAGACCTCCTGTCCTTTCTGTCTCCAGCCCAGTCTGCATCACAATACCCAACGATCTCAGTGCTATTGTTGCAGCCTAGCCAAACTCCTTGCCCTGGTGCCTCTCTAAGATATCTTAGAATCCTTTCCACCATGTTCCAGTGATACATTTTTGGTGCTTGCATATGCTGACTGACTTGGTTCACAGCAAAACACACATCCGGCCTTGTGATGGTTAGATAGATTAGCTTCCCCACCATTCTTCTATAGTGTTTTGTGTCTTCATATGGCTTATCTTCTATCTCCCCCTCACGCATTACTTTGTAGCCATCTTCTAATGGTGTTTTGGCTGTTCTTCCTCCTAGATTACCAGCTTCTTTAAGTATGTCAAGCGTGTACTTTCTTTGGGACATGAACAGACCCTCATTGGATCTACACATCTCAATGCCCAAGAAATACTTTAGCTCTCCTAAATCTTTGATGTCAAAGCTTGCCTTGAGGAACTCTTTGGTTGATGCAATCCCTTTCTTATCATTGCCGGTGATGATGAGGTCGTCTACATAGATCAGTATGGCAATGATTCCTTGATTGCTGGTGAGGGTGAAAAGGGTATGATCAGCTTCAGACTTTGTAAATCCTTTTCCATTCAAGGTTGTGCTTAGCTTATGGTACCAAGCTCTTGGAGATTGCTTCAACCCGTAGATAGCTTTCCTTAGTCTTAGAACATTTCCAGGTTTTACCATGCCTTCCATACCAGGTGGTGGTCTCATATACACTTCATCTTCAAGCTCTCCTTGTAGAAACGCATTTTGACATCCATTTGCCAAAGATCCCATTCTAGGTTTACGGCAATGGACAAGAGAATCCTGATGGTATGAAGTTTTGCTACTGGTGCAAATGTCTCAAGGTAGTCTTCTCCATATACTTGTGTATAGCCTCTTGCCACAAGCCGTGTCTTCTTCCTCTCTGGCTTCCCATTTGCTAAGTATTTGATGGTGAACAGCAGCATGCTTGTCACGGCTTTCTTGTCATTGGGAAGCTCACACTCAAACCAGGTTTCATTTTTGATCATGGCGCCAATTTCATCTTCCACTGATTTCCTCCACTCATCTATCTTCATAGCTTCTTCATAGTTTCTTGGAATAAATTCTTGATCCACACTAGTCATGAAGGCTTGGTGGCTGGCAGGAAACTCTACTAAGGAACATGGAGTTTGTGAATGGTGTGCCACGGCTTGTGAGTTGAAGTACACTCTTGTATGTCGGATCCTAGTGCTTCTTCTTAGTGGTTGGACAGTTTCCTCAGTTGTTGTAGCTCCATCATCCGCTGGTTGATCTTCATTGTCTCTTGATTCTTCTGGTTGCTCTTCTTGATCATGAGTAGCTGTGTTGTCCGGCTGCGACTCAGTTTGATTCCCCCCCTCAGGATCAAGAGGAGCGTCCTCTGTACCTTCATTAAAAGTTCCCTCCTGGTCCATTTCTCCGGTTGGGTCTGGGCGGGTTGATGGAGGCTGAACTGCAGCTTCTCTTCTCGGTATTGTAATGCCAATGTTTTCCATGACTCTTCTTAAATTCTCAGCTCTGTCTGAGGCAGATTGCGACAAGTCTTTCACTTCATCCCAGCTCTTTTCTTCATAGTAACCTTTTGACTCAACAAACTTCACATCTCTGGATACTAAGACCCTCCTGGTCTCCGGTACATAGCATTTGTATCCCTTTTGTTGAGGTGAATAGCCAATAAACATGGCTCTGGTGCTCTTTGGTTCCAGCTTGTTCCTTTTCTCTCCTGGTATCAACACAAAGCACACGCAACCAAATACCCGAAGGTGATCTATAGATGGATTTCTCTTGTTTAATACCTCATGTGGCGACTGATCCTGCAATACCTTGGTTGGTATTTTGTTGATCAGATAGCAGGCAGTCATCACGGCATCTCCCCAAAACATTTTTGGTACGTTCATGTGGAACATCATGCTTCTGGCTACTTCCATAAGGTGCCGGTTCTTCCTTTCGGCCACACCATTTTGTTGAGGAGTATATGGGCAGCTTGTTTGATGAATTATTCCGTGCTTGGATAGGTAATGCTTAAATGCATTGCTTGTATATTCCCCACCATTATCTGATCTCAAAATCTTTATCTTTGCATTGTAATGGTTAGAAACATGATTTTGGAAGTTTATGAATGCATCTAATACCCTATCCTTTGATTTAAGTAGAGTGATCCATGTGTATTTAGTTTTCTCATCTATAAATGTCACAAAATACTTATGGAGTTCTCTAGATGTGCAAGGTGCAGTCCATACATCAGAGTGGATTAAATCAAATGCACATTCATAGATAGTACTAGACTTAGGAAACACGGTTCTGCAATGTTTTCCTAGAATACAAGCTTCACACACTTTTTGAAAGGAAATACTAGGTAGCATGATGTTCAAGGCACGAGAATGAGGATGTCCTAATCTAGCATGCCACATGATATCTTTAGGGAAGTTAAAACAAGAACTTAAAGCAATAGATAAATCGGTTGTTGGCATAGTGTCTTCAAGTAAGTACAAGTCTCCTTTGGTTACACCTTTGCCAAGTAACCTACTAGTTTTAATATCCTGAAAATAGACATCATTAGGCGTGAAGGTAACATTGCAATTTAAGTCAGTAGCCACTCTTTTTACAGATAACAAATTGGATGTGAAATTAGGCATATAGAAAGCTTTGGAATCTTTTTCAAATATCCTAAGTTCACCAATCCCTTTAATTGGCACCATCTCGCCATTAGCTATAAGGACATTTCCTAGTGATGGAACAATATTTTTAATCAATCCTTGGTCAGTAATCATGTGGTGGCTAGCTCCAGAATCAATTACTAGTGGTTTAGTTATTTTTGAATTTGTGCTAGCGTTCAAGGAGTGACCCGTATGATAAGCATGTAAAGAGGTACCAAGAATGTTACCAGAGTTATCTTTGAGGGCTTTGATGAGGTTCTCAATGTCAGAACGCCTGATGGACTCATCCTGGTTGGTTATTACACTCCCGGTGCTGCTGGATGCAAGTGCTTTTCCTTTCTCGGCATGATTGTTATCAGAGAAGTTGGCTCTGGCATTATAGTAAGGGGTTTTGAACTTCTGTGGTTTGAGATGAGGGTGAAGAATCCAACATTTGTCCTTCCCGTGCCCTTTCTTCTTACAGTGATCACATACCCAACTTTTCTTGTCATCCGGTTTGTAGTAACTCTTGTTTGCACTTCCTTCAGCAGTGTTTGCCAACACAAGGTCTCCTCTTTTTTCAAAGAGTTCTACGGATCCTTGCTCCTTTTGAATATGAGAGCACACCTCTTCCAAGGTTGGTAGCTTCTCGGCTCTTAGTAAGTGCTTAATGAGGTCATTGTAGCCGGGGTTCAGTGTGAGGAGTAGGGCGAACACCTTGTCTTGCTCCCTCCTTTCTTTCAGGATAGTTGGATCCACGGTGCTTGGCCTCAGCATCTCCATTTCAGCCCACAAGGCTCGGAACTTGCCGAAATGTTGGTTAAAATCCGTGTCTTCTTGGTGGAGTGAGTTTATAGCCCTCTTGACTTCAAATACTCTACTCAGGTTTGAAATATTGCCATACACCTTTTGAAGAGTGTTCCACAACTCTTTGGAAGTTTCACAGTATGAGTAACCTTCCAAGATTGATGTTTCAAGGCTGCTTTGAATGATGGACAACACCAAGAGATCCTCCTGATCCCATTTGTCCTTGCTAGCCACCACCACTTCCTTACCATCCCCTCCTTGGATGGTTTCTTTAGATGGTTTGTCTTCTGTCACGTATGACCAGAGACCTCTTCCTCCTAAGGCTGTTTTCACCAGTCTAGACCATAGGAGATAGTTTACTCCTTTGAGAGTAACCGGAATAGAGATTTTGGATGAGTTTTCCATTCTTGCGGATGCTTAGATGAAGGGGTTTTCGGAAGTATGTTAGAGAATGAGAGAGATAATCAGGTCTCAAGAGTGGTAGGCTCTGATACCATGTGAGAATGGCTTAATTGCGGAAGTAATACAAAGAAGAATATACTAGTTTGACAGATGATCAAACATAGAAGGAGTTTGTGATTTGAGAGAGAATGAGAATGGGGAAGAACATGTTTTTCATTTGTGTATTTATGATATGTGTTACAACCCCTCTATTTATACACAGGTGAAGTCCTTCAAAAGCTCCAGACATGATAATGAAAGGTGAGTTGGTGCAGTTGGTGAAGTAGGTGCAGTAGGTGAAGTAGGTGAGGTTGGTAAAGTTGGTGGTCGCAGGACGCCAATCGATCGATGCAGTTTTGCCCTAAAAATGCATCGATCGATGCAAGGCGATACGAGTTTTGGAGTTTTGGTTCCATCGATCGATTGTATTGTACAATCGATCGATTACTTTAGCACGTTTCATTCGCAGAGTTGGCATCGATCGATGGGGTTTTGTGGCAGAAACCCATCGATCGATTGGTCTTCTTTTCTTCATGTTTCTCTTCAACACATATGGCAATACCTTCATGATTCTTGGCAAACCAGGATGAATCCATATGTAAGAAGCTTTCTTTTTAGTCGCTAATCAGTATAGAATCACCCCTTTATTGTAGAAATCTCATAGGGGTTGTGAGGAACAAGATATCCCACTTTCTTATCATGTTACTCAAGTTTATCCTGTTTGGACATATGGCAATATCTTCATGATTCTTGGCAAATTAGTATGAATCCAGATGTAAGAAGTTTGCTTCTAAGTCATTAATCAGTTTAGAATTACCCCTATATTGTAGAAATCTCATAGGAGTTGTGAGGAACAATATATCCCACTTTCTCATCATGTTACTCCAGATTATCCTGTTTGGACCAATGGCAATACCTTCATGATTCTTGGAAAACCAGGATGAAGCCGGAAGTTAAAAGCTTGCTTTTGAGTCATTAATCCGTGTAGAATCACCCCTATATTGTAGAAATCTCATAGGAGTTGTGAGGAACAAGATATCCAACTTTCTCATCAGGTTACTCCAGTTTATCATGTTTGCACATATGGCAATATCTTCATGATTCTTGGCAAATCAGGATAAATACAGATGTAAGAAGCTTTATTTTAAGTCATTAATCAATGTAGAATAACCCCTATATTGTAGAAATCTCATAGGAGTTGTGATGAACAAGATATCCCACTTTCTCATCAGGTTACTCCAGTTTATCCTGTTTGGACCAATGGCAATACCTTCATGATTCTTGGCAAACCAAGATGAATCCAGAAGTTAGAAGCTTGCTTCTGAGTCATTAATCAGTGTAGAATCACCCCTATATTGTAGAAATCTCATAGGAGTTGTGAGGAACAAGATATCTCACTTTCTCATCATGTTACACCAGCTTATCCTGTTTGGACATATGTCAATATCTTCATGATTCTTGGCAAATCAGGACGAATCCAGATGTAAGAAACTTGCTTTTAAGTCATTAATCAGTGTAGAATCAACCCTATATTGTAGAAATCTCATAGGAGTTGTGAGGAACAAGATATCCCACTTTCTCATCATGTTACTCAGGCTTATCCTGTTTGGACATATGAAAATATCTACATGATTCTTGGCAAATCAGGATGAATCCAGATGCAACAAGCTTGCTTTTAAGTCATTAATCAGTGTAGAATCACCCTTATATTGTAGAAATCACATAGGAGTTGTGAGGAACAAGAAATCCCACTTTCTCATCAGGTTACTCCAGTTTATCTTGTTTGGACATATGGCAATATATCTTCATGATTCTTGGCAAACCATGAAGAATCCAGATGCAAGAAGCTTGTTTGTAAGTCATTAATGAGTGTAGAATCACCCTTATATTGTAGAAATATCATAGGAGTTGTGAGGAACAAGATATCCCACTTTCTCATCATGTTACACCGGCTTATCATGTTTGGACATATGGCAATATCTTCATGATTCTTCGCAAATCAGGATGATTCCAGATGTAAGAAGCTTGATTTTAAGTAATTAATCAGTGTAGAATCACCCCTATATTGTAGAAATCTTATAGGAGTTGTGAGGAACAAGATATCCCACTTTCTCATCATATCACTCCGGCTTATCCTGTTTGGACATATGGCAATATCTTCATGATTCTTGGCAAATCAGGATTATTCCATATGTAAGAAGTTTGATTTTAATTCATTAATCAGTTTAGAGTCACCCCTATATTGTAGAAATATTATAGGAGTTGTGAAGAACAAGATATCCCACTTTCTCATCAAGTTACTCCAGCTTATCATGTTTGGACAAATGGCAATATCTTCATGATTGTAGGCAAACCAGGAGGAATACAGAAGCTACAAGCTTGCTTTTAAGACATTAGTGAATGTAGAATCACCCGTATATTGTAGAAATCTCATAGGAGTTGTGAGGAACAAGATATCCCACTTTCTCATCAGGTTACTCCAGTTTATCATGTTTGGACATATGGCAATACCTTCATGATTCTTGGCTAACCAGGATGAATCCATATGTAATAAGCTTTATTTTAATTTATTAATCAGTATAGAATCACCCTTATATTGTAGACATCTCATAGGAGTTGTGAGGAACAAGATATCCCACTTTCTCATCAGGTTACTCCAAATTATCCTTTTTGGACATATGGCAATATCTTCATGGTTCTTGGCGAAGCAGGATGAATCCAGAAGTTAGAAGCTTGCTTCTGAGTCATTAATCAGTGTAGAATCGCCCCTATATTGTAAAACTCTCATAGGAGTTGTGAGGAACAAGATATCATGCTTTCTCATCATGTTACACCAGCTTATCATGTTTGAACATATGTCAATATCTTCATGATTCTTGGAAAATCAGGATGAATGCAGATGTAAGAAGCTTGATTTGAAGTTATTGATCAGTGTAGAATCACCCCTATATTGTAGAAATCTTATAGGAGTTGTGAGGAACAAGATATCCCACTTTCTCATCATATTACTCCGGCTTATCTTGTTTGGACATATCACAATATCTTCATGATTCTTGGCAAATCAGGATTATTCCAGATGTAAGAAGCTTGCTTTTAAGTCAATAATCAGTGTAGAAATATTATAGGAGTTGTGAAAAACAAGATATCCCACTTTCTCATCATGTTAGTCTAGCTTATCATGTTTGGACATATGGCAATATCTTCATGATTCTAGGCAAACCACGATTAATACAGAAGTTACAAGCTTGCTTCTGAGACATTAGTGAGTGTAGAATCACCTCTATATTGTAGAAATCTCATAGGAGTTGTGAGGAACAAGATATCCCACTTTCCATCAGGTTACTCCAGTTTATCCTGTTTGGACATATTGTAATACCTTCATGATTCTTGGCAAACCAGGATGAATCCATATGTAAGAAGCTTTATTTTTATTTATTAATCAGCATAGAATCACCCCTATATTGTAGAAATCTCATAGGAGTTGTGAAGAACAAGATATCCCACTTTCTCATCAGGTTACTCTAGTTTATCATGTTTGGACATATGGCAATATCTTCATGATTCTTGGCAAACCAGGATGAATCCAGAAGTTAGAAGCTTGCTTCTGAGTCATTAATCAGTGTAGAATCACCCCTATATTGTAGAAATCTCATAGGAGTTGTGAGGAACAAGATATCCCACTTTCTCATCATGTTACACCAGCTTTTTCTATTTGGACATATGTCAATATCTTCATGATTCTTGGAAAATCAGGATGAATGCAGATGTAAGAAGCGTGATTTTAATTCATTAATCAGTGTAGAATCACCCCTATATTGTATAAATCACATAGGAGTTGTGAGGAACAAGATATCCCACTTTCTTATCATGTCACTTCGGCTTATCCTTTTTGGACATATGGCAAAATCTACATGATTCTGGGCAAATCAGGATGAATCCAGATGTAAAAAACTTAATTTTAAGTCATTAGTCAGTGTAGAATCACCCCTATATTGTAGAAATCTCATAGGAGTTGTGACGAACAAGATATCCCATTTTTTTTTGAAGAATGTTAAATTTATTCACTCAAAAACTGTTTTACAACATGTGTAACGCATAGTTTACTACTTTTGAAATAGAAAACTTATAGGCTAAACAAGTATAAACAGTTTCTGTAATTAACTACAAAACTTCTTTTTAGCTTCTCAAACCGAACCAAGCCACCATGGCTTTATCAAAACGATGACCCCCATCTTTAGTGAGTGATGATATTCTGTTTCGGACCACTTTATCAATGAATCTGATGATGGTAACTGAAGTCTGAAGCACTTCACCATGTCGTCTCCCATTTCTTTCCTTCCATATCGTGTGTACTGAGACTTGAAAAACATATCGCAGTAGAAACAAGTCAGTTATGTCTCTTCGTTTGTCTAGCAGAAATTCCAATATTCTACTCCAGCTGTGGGAATAAGAACCACCAAACAACTTTCCCGTTAAGTTCAGCCAAATCTCTTGAGTATATTGACAGCTGAAGAATAAGTGTTCCCTTGTTTCCATCGGAGCCGTACACAGAACACACTGAGTATTTGCTTGCGAATTCCACTTTATTAGTTTATCACCTGTAGCTAGCCGATTATGTGCAGCGATCCATGCCAAAACAGAGTACTTTGGAGTAGCTCCTGAAAACCAGAGACAATTTGCCCACTCTACCTTCATACCATTGTTTCTTATTATTTCCCAGGTCCGTTTTGTATTGAACATTGGCGTGAAAGTGTCTCCCACTCCTCTCCAGAGCCGTGTATCCTCACAAGATGACAAGCCCTGACCTCTCAACTGCAAGATCACTTGTTCGATGGATATGAAGATCTCTACTCGGTGGCGACGTTGACGATAAACTTGAACAGCATTCTCTACCGTAGCATCAATATTTATCCCTAGATCAATACATCCCGAGCTCCAATCAGATCAATTAGCCTCCCGAGAGGTGACCAAATATCAAACCAAAAGGAGGTACTGGATCCACTTCCAATCGCCACTCTTGTGAGAGAATGTGCTAATACTCTATACTTCAGCAATTTTTTCCATATCCATGAACCCAGAGAACTCTTGTCATTTGCCTTCCAAAAAGACCCCTTACGCACCAAGTATCATTTAATCCATCGCACCCACAGCGATTTTGCAGACAGTATCCTCCGAATAAGTTTAAGACAGCACAGTTTATTCATCTCTTCCAAAGATCTTAGCCCCAAGCCACCTTCCTCTTTAGGTTTGCAGACTTTATCCCAGGAAAGTTTAGCCTTGTTAGGACTCATTGTTGGCCCTGACCATAGGAAAGAAGCGCATACTTGATCAATCTCTTTAATACACTTATTTGGGAGCCTATAAACCGACATCCAGAAGTTGATAAGGCTATGGATGACGGTGCTTATAAGCTGCAACCTACCGGCAAACGAGAGTTGCCGAGCTGTCCAAGAATTGATACGCTTTTTTATTCGGTCTATCAATGGGGAGTAGTCATTGGTAGACATTCTTTTAGTCATCAATGGAAGACCTAAGTAGTGAACTGGCAACTGACCCGAATCAAGAGGGAATTGATCTAGAATCAGTGCCCGATCAGCTTCTTGTACGCCTGCAATATATAGTGTAGATTTTTCCAAACTGATACTCAATCCAGAAATTTCTGCAAAACCCTTGAACACTTGTAAAATACCTTCTACAGAGCTCTTTTTTCCGTCTGAAAGTACCAATAGATCATCAGCAAAACATAGGTGAGTGAGGTGTAAATCATGACAGTAGGGATGAAAACCAATCTGTTTCTCAATGGCAGCTCTATCCAAGAGTTTTGTGAGAACTTGCATACATAACACAAAGAGATAAGGTGACAGTGAGCACCCTTGCCGCAACCCTCCTGAGCTGTTAAAATATCCCGCCAGTTCACCATTTACTTGTACCGAGAATGAAGCCAACTCGACACATTTCATGATCCAAACCACAAACCTCTCTGGAATCTTAATTACTGAGAGTATGTTTCTCAACAACGACCACTGAACTGAATCGATTGCTTTCGAGATATCAATCTTTATAGCACATCTTGAAGATATTGTACTCTTGTGATAACTTTTCACCAATTTCGAGGCTAGCAATACATTTTCCATTATCAGCCTCTCCTTCACAAAAGCAGACTGATTCGGGGATATGAATTTTGGGAGGATCCTTTTAAGTCTTGTCACTAGGATCTTTGAGATGACTTTGTAGATGACATTGCAACACGAGATCGGTCGATAATCTCCCATGCGTGTAGCTTCATCTTTCTTCGGAATAAGAGCCAGAATTGTAGAGTTAATACCTTTGGGAAGAAAACCTTTGTCAAAGAAAGATTGTACCGCCACCACAAAATCTTTTCCAATTATCGACCAGGCTGATTTATAAATTTTCACATGTGTAGCCATCTGGTCCCGGTGATTTGTTTCTTGCCATTGCAAACAGTACCTTCTTTATATCCTCCTATCTGCTTTGTCCTTAATCCTTTGAGTAGAGGTTTTAAGTCCTTTAACTTCTTCGAGAACCGGTATAGAGCCGAGGTAGAGCTGAAAATAGGTTTCGTTCCTACCCAAAACTTTTCCACTAGTGAAAGAAATCCTGGTAAGTCAGCCAGAGCATTGGTAAATTTGAATGGTTTTCGCGGTTTCATATGCTCTGGTTGAATCATTATCCGACATCTTAAGTGATCAGGGCAACCCCTTGCCTCGAATACACTGTACGATTGAGGAAATGTTTGCAACCAAGTATCATTCATGAGAGTACAATCTAGTTTTTTTACAAATCAGCCCATTATCTCTCTTGTTGCACCGTGTTAATCTTGGCCCTTGCATCGCCATGTCCATTAAAGAACAATAGTGTGCCATATCCTAAAAATCGCCCATACCACTTGGG
>CAJHQP010005369.1:0-46634 GCA_905132765.1 Moricandia arvensis
ATCAAACAAAGTAAACACATCATTAACAAACAAAGTAAACATCATCGAATAACATTAATGAATCGTTTTGTCATCACTAGAAACAACATCATCTGTCAGGTAAACTCCGTCGGTCAACAGCTTCGTCTCGTGTGTTGATCATCTGAAAGGAGATCTTCGTAGTCTCGCGATTTTGGCTCGATCCGATGAGAAGAGTGGGTTAGTCAAGACTTTTTGAGGTCGAGTGCCTCAACTGCGGATGTGTGTCTTCTTCTGATAAGTGGGCTGCTTGCGTCCGAGCATGTATGCGAGTCCACGTGTGTGTGAACTGTGAGACAGGAAAAAGGGCCAGGGGTTATCCCGCAAAGGTTGTCATCGGGTGATGGAACGTGGAGCAAGACGTTGCCTGCTTAGGGACGCTAATATGTGAGAGGCTCAATTTGTGTGTGGGGTGTATCTTGCGATCCGACCATTGACATCTACTACACTTAATTTGTTAACCGACACCTTTAGTGACCGACAGGTGGCGAACGCAGTCACGACGTGTGAAGAGGACGCATTTGGCGGAGCTCGAGATAACCCTGAGAGTTCAGACTGTTTGAATAGATCTCCGGCAAGATCCGCGAGTAGAAATCTGTGGTTTGCCTTTCACAGCGATGATTCGCATAGGATTACAGGTGTCGCACCCGTGTCTACGAGAATAGCCTCATAGTGTATGAGGAAGAGGATGTCCTCGTGTGAAGAGTACGAGCGTGAGGTGTAGTGACCTTGCGGCGGACCTGAGACTAAGAGTGTTGTGAAACGCATGCGCGAGTAATCGTGATCCTTGCATAATCAGATCTACGAGAAAATGAAAAAAGAACTTTGAAATTATCATACTAACAAAAACATTGAAAAATACGAGAGGACGTGGGGTATTAAGTACGATGTTTCCTAAGCACTTAGATAAGAGTGTGATCTTTCCTGTGCTGTCTAACGTCACTTGTGTATATATCGGAGTGGCTTCTGTGCGAGCGTGGTTGACAGTAGTGAGTGTGGACAGTGTTATTGAATCAATTCCAGAACGAGAACATATGGATGTTATTATAAGCTTAGGGGCTGGGTGAGTGATGGTGTGTGTAGACTGAGCTTTGCAAGATAGCGGATCAGATGCATGCGCGAAGTGTGAGAAGAGATAGTAAAGGTGTGGGCACTATGGAGGTCTTCGAGTCACTGTCTGACCACGCGAGAACCTCTTCAAGTGTTCCCACCAAATCTCCAGATGTTGGCAAAAAATATCTGGAGCATCTCTTGTCCGCAGAGTATGTGCGCATCAAGCGACGCAGCGACGATCATTCAGGTGGGGATCGTTCTTGAAGCGTCGGTTTGTGCGGTTACGCTACTGGTTCGGGTTCAAGTGGGAGTAGTGATGTGAAAGAGTGTTGATGTTCGTTCCGTCGAAGACTAGCCTGCGAACTGATAGATCGCTTCAACTCTTGCGAGGTTTTAGCTTTTTCTTGTCCAATTTTGCTTCGGTGCGGCCGCTCAGTGACTGATACATCCATCCGTAAGTGTTACAGGTCCTCGAAGAAATGCCTCAGTACGCGAGGTGGACAAGCTAGGATCGCCAGTGACGTCAGAAGAATGCTGGCGCGGAATATTTCTCCGAAGGTGCACGAGAGTAAGCAGGGGAGGATGCTCTCGTGAAGTTGTTGAACGACATCCTCTTAGAGTACGAGTACTCAGATCCCTGAAAATGCCTCTAATTCGTGCATTTTGAAAAAAGTTTAAACACATTAGTCATATTAGTTTATTTGTGATATAAGAAGAGAGGTAGAATTATCGGAGTGGATGTTTGAGTTAAATAGTATATGCATACTGCAGGAGATGCGTCAGGTACATTGTTGGCGAGTAGCTCCGCAAGTGCAAGAGGAAGTGAGTCGTGCAGTAGAAAGACATTGACAATCGATGAGCTGCTTCATCCCTGAGAGACTTTGACCTTTTTCAACATCTCGATAAAGATTTGAAACTATACCCATCAGAGAACTTCACTTCTGATGACACTAGTGGGTGAACAAGACACCGACTTTTTGTTTCTGATGAACAAGTCTGGAAGTATCGAACTTGGACTTGTCCATTGCTTTTTATATGTAAACTCACTCTCTGAGCAAATATCAGTAGGTCCAACCTTGATTTGTTGTGTATTTCTCTTTCCAGGCATTCAATATTGTGTTCACGATGTTCTCAAAAAAATTCTTTCTATATGACATCACATCGAGTTGTTACGCAAAAGAAGTCCTTCCAATATGGCAATTTCAAAATATACTCTTCTTGTGCCAGTTGTCGTTGAACTCCGTAATAATCAGACTATTACGTGACATGCCAATTACCACCACGAGGAACGGTTTCTAGATGCACGCGTAGTAATCGATTGCGCTTTCGATTTGTTTCCAGTAATATGGAGGAGAGTGTCTCTCACAACTTTTTTGTGTATGAACGAGATGTCTTGTTTCTTCTGTACAGATGTGAATGGGAAAAATCGACGGTGACAATCGAACACTGTGTCTTGCCTACCATTCATTCAACTGAATGCATCTATCATTCAATACAATATGGACAAGATTATCTCCATGTGTAGTACCATCCTGACGAGAGCGATCCCATATGAGAGGAAGTTAAAAACCTTATCGGGGTCCAGACAAAAGAGAAGCGCAGTCGCCTCGCAGCTGTAAAGATGTATTGGTTCGTTGAACAAGTCGATGCTCTCACCCCTGTTGACAGCAAATCTTTCAACTGCTGGGTTTATCAGTAGTTGAGGGAAAACATCGAGATATCGCTGTCTTGATGCTGGTCGAGAGCCGAGGTATAATATGTCGGGGATGAATAGGAGAACGTCTCGTCACATGCACATCTGTTGGGTGGCGAGTTGTAGGTGCGTAGAAGAGACTGGCCACGAGGATGAAGTGATTGTCTGCCTGACAGTGTCCGAAATGGAGGCTAAATCCATCTATGCATGATCCAAGATACACATGTCCGCTGGAGTGCTAGCGAAAGGCGTGGAGTGATACATTGTGTAAAATGTGTCCGAGAGCTCTTGCGATCTGATGGATGAGTCATCTCACCCTCCGCTCTGAGTGGAGCTCGGCATGCCATCTCAGTCCTCCGGCAGTCTCCTCAAATTGTACAATCTTTCAATTGTCTGTAAATGGTGAGGTACCACATCCTTTGTGAGCGGCGTGACCCTATGACGCCCGTCGCGTGCCTTGGTTTGAATGCGTGCTTCTGCGAGAATCGAGGCGATCCTCTAGATCTTCTCATCATCTCGCCTAGTAAATCATGTCAATTTCGATGCAAACGCGCTATCATCTCGAGGCAAGCACCAAGACAGTAAACCACAATTCTGAATCTCATGAATAAGAATCAGCAGAGGGGCACATTGTCTTCCAGCGAGAATACGTCTTTAGCAAGTGCGTTGCCGCAAGCATCAGTGCAATTTCAGGTGAGGTGTGTGATCGTGTTTGATAGTCGAGTCCATTCTAGCAGCCAACAATAATTTAGAGAGACGCTTCTCGTGACAACCAAGTGTAACTGGGTTTCATCGCGGGGAGCATCTAACGATGGTTCATAAAACGTTGTGTGCGAGTCTATGTTAGTTCTTCAGCTTCATCGAGTGAGCGTACGAAAGTGCATCGAGCGTTACCAGGTAGCATGAGACGCATTATCGATAAGTGCTGACCGTGGCTCGTTCCTGCCTGATAGTAGAACTATTTTCATTATGCAAATGCATCAAGCGCGCGGTTCGTGTGAAGACCCGGAGCTCGGTGCCCAAAGACCCAACTAGACCCGCAAGCCTAGGGGCGTGGTGAAACTAGGTTCATGGTGAGTTGGTTCGATTGTTTAAGATCCAATATTGTTCTAAGTCGATTTGTCAGTCATATGAGGTCGACCTTGTTCGTATACTAAGTATAAACATATAGGAGATTTAATGTATCTTATATAATATATACAAACATGTGATCCATTACATAAGTCAGTGCACAATAGGCATAAGTCATAAGTCTTACCCAAATCCTACACATCCATCCATGGTGTCCTCATGTACCTTCGCCTTGCCACGATCTGTGTCAGAATCCTGAATACCAAGGGCACACACACAGAAACATATGTATAAGTACAACCGCAGTTAGACGTTATCAATGCACGAGTCTGATGCATGCGATGTTCGGTGTGCGTCGTGAGGAACGTAGGATTCCAGTAGAGCTAGGTCCAAGCGAGTCCGAACAGGCGACGCAGCTTAACCAAAACGCTACAGCCGTAGGGCAATACTAGATTTCGGGCGTCGGAGCTTTCGCCGCGGCATGACTGTCGCTGAGGATGCGATCCAAGAAGCCCATGGATCACAGCGCAGACACAGACAGCGTCGGCCAAAGGAAGACCCCAAGAAACTGAGGCGTGGGTAGTGTCAAATATGAAACTGCGCAGAACAGCTCAGCTAGAAAGAGCCATGAGATAATTCGATGATAAATGCGCGACTGAGAAAAGCGAGAATGCCGAGGTGCGTAGTGTCATGAATCAATGGCGGATCATGTATAGGAATCCGAGCCGAAGATGCAGTGCCGGCCAATGCCTAGGACTATGTGTGCGTGACCGGGTCCAAGGCCTGGTGCCGGGATAGCCACTAGTTGTGGGTGTAGAGCAGTGGCCGACGATGATCAGAATGAGAGAAGAAAGATGAGAGTAGAACAGATGGGAAAATAGAAGAGATGGGTCTGATCCAACGATTGCCAACCATGCCAACCGATAGCTTACACGGAACACTCCCCGCAGCCATGGTAGATGTTCGTGTCATCCCACTCGACCGTGGCGTGGACGCTGCTGAGTGTACTGCGAGGACCCTTCTCGCCAGATCTTCTCCTTGCCGTCTGGGTCGCATTCTGAGATCGATCTCTCAGCGTCGCACACGGGACCAAGCGTCTAGTCGGAATCCTAGCCACCACCACCCGAACGAATCTCGGTGTGTGGCTGCCTGTCTTGCTCTGCCTTTCTCTCTCTTCTCTCACGATCTTGTGCAGAGTGTTTGCTAGAATTTCATTGCCATTGACACCCAAGTCGTGTTTATATAGGACAGATGATCAGCAATAAGCAATGCCTGACCGAAAAAGGGATGCAAGCAGTGGCGAGGAGGTGCAAGAACTGCCCGCTTTCGTGTCCTTGGATCGCGGCCGTGTAACCATGCCCGGATACGCTCCTTTGGCGTGTGGCTGTCTTGAAAGCAGGGGCCCCGCAGAATAGCTTCCCTTGTTGGCATCCACAAGTCATCTAGCCAGACGCACAGACCTGAACCGAGAAACCATGGACCCTCTCATGATCGCCGACTAACACCCAACCCAGAATCCATAAGCGCGCGGGGATGACGCTATCCACACTGACCCGGCGCGATGAGACACTCATGGCCAGCTGAGTTTGAGATGAAAGCTAGAGGTGCGCGCCAGCTGAGTGAGCTAGTGAGTCGACTGCTGGAGCTGACCTGAGCTTAGTGTGCACAAGCACTGAGCGTCGATGCCTAGCTGGTTGAGCTAGTGATCTAACTGCTGAGCTGCCCAAGCGTATGGGTGAGCGAGTGATCCAGCGTACTGGAGCTGAGACTCAAGCTTAGCTGGTAAGCTTACCCGCCGACCAGGCTATGGCCGAAGCCTGTATCTATAATTAGGAGCATGACAGTGTCAGGACGCTGAAAATTGGTAGTTTGACTAGCTGCTTAGCTTAGTCCACGAAGTTACTATAACCTGTCTGTCGATGTTGAAGACCAATAGTAGTAAGTGGGCGTGAACGTCTATTTACTAAATGCTCCAAACATTTTCTCGATGTGCGTGTATTTTGAATTGTTGCGATTTTCGAGCAAGGAGCATAACATGCTGTACCGGGTTTCTTGCAGCTTGCGAGCGAGTGTGAGAAGTGCTGCTGTGATGCATAGAATGTCTCGCAGTCCCTTGCTGAGCATATCTGTGTCTCGCGCTCCGATTACCATCTCTGTGGCTGTATACGATCACGCTCCGCAACTCGAAAATATGTTACATCTCTAGACATCACGTTTCATTTTTCTCTCTTTTACGTTCATTCGATGGTATGCTTTCATTGAAACTCACACAACATATTATAGAAAATAGTATGGTTTCACGATCACAGGACTATCTCTTCACTCGAAATCATTATAGAGCTGTGGTATTAGGCCAGCTTCCGTAGAGTAGACTCATTCCACAAAAACAAACACGCATGTTTACAATCTAAGAAAGTTGTAGCGCCTCGTTGTTTTCTCGGTAGAGCTGGTTGCCTCTGCAAGCCCCTGTCGCTATAGACATAGGCGAGAAGTCTTACGCACGAATTCATTATCGCCATGCAATAATCTTGCTAAGAGTAACAGTCGGGTTACGAGGAAACGTTGTTTCTCCGTTATTCACGAGATTCTATGAATTTTTTGGGACATTCTTCGTTATTTCTCTCGTAAAGACACATATATTTTTACGAGCTCCGTTTTCCTCGCTAAATTTCTGTAGTTAATAATTGTATCTTGTAGTGCATGTTTGGTATCAAGCGATAATGGCTAGTTTTATTTATCGTATAACGAGAACATATAGATAATACCCCCCAAAAACAACACACAAAAAAAAAAACACAACACAAAAAACAACCAAAAAAACCAAACAACAAAAAAAAAAACCAAAAACAAAAAAAAACAAAAAAAAACAAAAAAAAAAAACAAAACAAAAAAAAAAAAAACAAAAAACAAAAATGATTTTAAACAAAATAAATGGCCACATTAGAAGACATTAAAACAAGTGTGAAAACAAAGATCTAGATCCTAGATCCTAGTGAACATAGGGAAGAAAGGAAAAAACGGTTAGCGTTAGTTCAGTGAACTATGAAGACCTAAAACACAGCTAATTTGTCATTTTAGTTACGCAATCACTTTTGCAGTTAAGTTCTATGCTGACATACAAAACAAAATGACAAAGAACAAAGAAGATTATAATCATCAAGTTAAGTCCAATGCCTTGAGCTCCTGATTTTATCTCAACACTAGTTTTGAGTGCTCACATTAGCGTACCTCAACGTTACTCGTTAGGTAAATCGAATCATTAGTCAACAATATGAGATGACGCAATCTTGATTAACATAGATGATTTTCAGAACAGCCAACTGTTAAAACGTGGGATCGACACATTTAATTTATAGACGTCATATAGTATGATCTCAAGCTCGCATACAATAAATACGAAGGTTATAGAAGTCATAATAAATAGATAAATCACACACACACACACACATATATATATATATATATATATATATATATATATATATATTATATATATATATTAAAACTATCTAAGATATACCTAAAGAGAATTTATCAAATACCAAAGTAGATTTTAAGAGAAATAATCACAAATATTTTTATTAAAGGCTATAAATATAGCATATATATCCTTTAATAACTAATCTAGATTTACGATTTAGAGTTATGAGCGAGCGTATGGGTGAAGTAATTTAAAAAAAATATTAATTGTTCAAAACATAAAAATATATCTTGATGTTTTCTCTTTGAAATGCTATTTGGTGACAAATATTTTAAAATGCATATTTGAGAAATTTGCCGTCACTATTTTTTGACGTTCGAGAGTTACCATCGGCATCGTTGCTCTTCTCATCTGCTAACCAGGATGTATTTGATGAGCACATAGAATTCTTGAATCAGATGAATGTCAAAGTCATCTTCTTACAATCTAGTTGATCGCACTCTTAGATAAAATGGGATAGGGCCCCGACGAGGTTCACTAGTCTACGGGTCGCGTAAGATTAAAGTAAGCATATATTTGGTGGTGGACTAATCTATGTATCCACGGTATGATTAGAAAAAAGTGTTTCACAATAATATAAATATGATAATACGTATGAATTAGAATATGAACTTTAGTCATAGAAAGAACAGAATGGTTGAGAAACACAAGCAATATAGTTTGCGCCAAGATACGGCGCAACCTGTACCAGCTGATTTCGAGACTCTTTCGACAGACCTGTTTTGTTTCTTCTAATTCACGAATAATACCGCCCCAGATTATGTGGTTATCGCACATTCGCTCTTTGAAAACTAAAATTTATATAATATAACTCGTAGAATATTAATCTCTGATCGTTAACTATTATGTCATAAATCTCAACAGGTATAGACTCATGAAAACGTTGAATATAGGTTCACGAGAAGAGTTATCTTTGTTGATATTTTGTCTTTGAAAACCTATTTAATTACGTTGAGTTCGAGTGAGATCATTCAAATGTTATTAATTCCACCATCGTCCTTTTGATATGAAGAGTTGACCTGTATTATGAAAACAAAATAATCAAATAACATTTGATATATCCTCACTTGCGGGGATCAAACATTATTATATATATAGATATAATATATATAATATATATATATATTTTTGTTTCTGTTTGTGTATGTATTATGTAATCATAAAATAGATTTAATTAATTGAAAAGTGAGTAATCATTATGCATATTATATGAATATGGAGTTATATATAAATAAACATTGAGAAATCTCCTCAAATACATCTTTTTAGTTTTTGTCACAATAATAGATCTCAAGAAAAAAATGATCAAATTAGGACTTTGTGATATAATTTTAACGCTTACGATCCAAACCCACCCCATAACTCTGAGCCATAAGCCTGGTAGATTAGTTTACGCCAGGGGTATATGTATATTTACTTTACCTCATTTAATAAATTATTTTCGTCTATTTCTTTTAAAGGCTATTTTGGTAAGAAAATTGTTTCTACGTCTAGGGTATTTCTCTAAATATAAAATAATTTGTCTTTTATTTATAATATATTTTTGTTGGTCAAAAATCAAAATAATTATTTATTTATTTATATGTTAATATAATTAAAATATATGATATTAACATAGATATGTAGTATATTTAATATGGTTATTTATAATTAGAGCTTTATTCTCATGTTTATTTTTTAACATTATTTATTTTCTGCTACACAAAAAATTATTTTATAATATGAATATTTATTAACTGAAGTTTCTACTCAAGTGTAAATTTTGAAATTAACCATGTGTATTTATTATATATATGATATATAATTTTCATTTAAATGATAAACTGAATATATTTATATAATATGAAATAGTATTAATGAGACTTTCTATTTATATAATTTTGGTAATCATTATTACTCTTTGTAACAAAATATTAAACACGTGATCACGGGAAAATTTCCAGTGTGATAGTCTTGAATATCTATAATCGTTAAAATTTAAAATTATGCATATAAGAAAAAAATCTAAAACTTTTTCATTATTTGATTAATGCTGATTGTTTATTTTCTAAAAGAGTATAAACTAAACAAAGTGATGGAGGATATATTATTTTTTAATCATATTTAGTATTCAAAATTATATTAATGTCATATATTTATCACTATATTAGGCAATTTCATAGTTTTATTTAGAAAAGACATGAATTCATAATATATCTTTTAGATAAACTAACCTTATTTTTTGATAGATTCTAAGAAATTCATTGCGTGATGATACGATGTGACCAAAAACCATGTTTTAATGCTTAAATAATATATAATGCATTATTTGCCGGCACAAAACTCTTGATATTTTTATACACCATATTAGAACTCATAAAATGTTCTAATTCAGCCTTGCATGATCGAAATATCACTCCATATATATGCAATGTTAGCATTTAGAACAATTAAAACGTGTGTTGCCGCTCTACTCCTTTTCTTTATATATAATTTATCATTTTTTTATTGTATTCGAAAGAAGTAATAATCAAAATAATAAGAAACACCAAAATGACAGTTGATTATGTATCTACGTCTTGGAATCTTTTGTTAAAAAATAATTAAATTTAACAATGTTATCGGTTATTGTTTCTAAAAGATTATGATGTAAACCTGGAACCTGTTAGGAAAAAAATATCATCACTTCTTCACGTAACATATACCTGAATTAAATTCAAATAGACCGACTTTTCTAGCCTCACGTCACTTAATAATTCCCCATGCCTAATTAAACACTACATCAAAAATATTCTTATTTATTCGAGGCTATTATGAATCATAATAAGGGTGGTCATAATTTTTTTTTTGGTAAAAGGGCGTCATAATTGTTTAGTAAAAAGCGAATATAGGCCCAAATACGTTATTACGTAGTGGGTTTATAATAACTTTCGATGACCACATTAACCTGTTTATAATATTGTATAAATTTATACTAATATTGTTGAAATTAATTTTTGATCGTTCAACTATCATGTCATAAGTCGTGCTTAAACGTTATAGTTATTAGACCGTCAACATAAATTATTGAGAGAGTCATGTTTTTGATATTTTGTTTAGTTTACATTAAACTTCAATGATATCCAAGAATGTGTAATAATGCCATCTCATTTCAATATGAAAATATATTTTTGAAATTTAATATGATAAAAAACATTGAGACCGCGGAATGCTCAGAATGAACATTAATTCATATACGTAAAGTATATATATTTATTATTTATTTATGTCCATTATGGCAATAATAAATAATTAAAATAATTAGGAAACAAATACATGTATAATTAAATTGACAGTAAGCACATAATACACAATCTCTTCTTTTTTATTTACAATAATTTTGTGGAAAAATTCAAAATAATCATTTATTTATTAATTGAGGCTTTGTACTCATATATTTTAATTAATTTTATATTGCTATAAACAATATTATTTTATTATATGAATATTTATCAATGAATGCTTCAACTCAATGATTTTTGAATAAACATGTTCATGTATTTTATATATGATATATATTTTAGTTTAAACGATATTGAAATATATATATATATATATATACTATATATATATATATTAATCTGATATATTATTATGATTACTTCATATTTATATGATTTATGATCATTTTTCTTGTTATAATAAAGAACTAGATTTTTATCCCCGGTTTCAGAGCGCATGATTATTTCTTTCATAGTTCTAGTTATTTAGAGGATAAATTTTTTTTAAATAGACAATTATGATATTATACAATATGCGAAAATTATTATACTCTAAAATATTCTTAATTTACATTTTTATAGTAGGTGAATTGTAAAATTTAAAAACTAATTACAAATATTGTGTAGTTCACATTTAATTGTAGTTTGCAGAACGATAAATTAACTGAGCCGTTCTAATATACATGACTATATTAATATACCAATCACTTAAAAATATAGTCTAACAAAATATTAGTTTGTTAGAATTTTAACTATAAAAATATACGCTCTTGAGTTATTAAAAAGAAGGTATATGCTTTCGCTCTAGAGGAAATATAAAAAATATCTACCTCACTTAAATAACAAAAATATTGTAAGACATCTGATTTCGTTATTCCTATAGTTGAGGATGCAATTAACATTAATCATACTTCTTATACTGTTAAAAATTACCAAAATTTATAATCAACCTTTAAAGTCCTATTGGTTAATATATTAAGGCAATTAAGAGATATTCTATATATTTATACAGTTAACGTAGTCTTCTAATGAGATGATTCTATTGTACTTTATATATGGTTTAGGTGGAAGTTGGTTTGTGGCTAGTAAGTTTAAATGTTTACTACTAGATTGAAAGTGCATGTTGCTTTTTGATAAAATGTTAGTTAATAATTTTTTTAATTTGATATACATATATATGTTAAAAATATATATTCATTGTTTTCATATCAGATTCTAACCCGCGGCTGAGAACTGTAAATCAGATGGTCTATATATATCTAGTTCAAATTTAATGAAATTTTATTAATTAAAATTTGATAAATCCGTAAAAATCTAAATAATTATCATTAACATTTGAACTAATCTGGTTGACCCATTAAAATTCTAAGGAAAACTGATAATATTTTAAATTTAATTTTTAATTTTTATATACTTTTAAATTGTACATATAAATGAAAAAAGCTATTAGATTTGTAGTTTTTTGTACTTTGATGATTTTTACTGTTCGAAAACAAGAAACTGATATTAGAGAAGACAAATTTTATTTACATGACAATATTAATTTGTTTTTGTTATTTATATTGTTTGAGAATAAACTCAAAGATGTCGGATCGTATAAGAAATATTTTAAAATATTATTTGTTACTATTTTAAATTTATAAATTTTAAATCATTAGGGAAACTTAAAATATGTTAACAACCTATTTTAAAAAAAATTGGTTAAATAAGTTAAGATCTGGAAACATTAATGTACGTTCTCTAAATAATATCATCTTATTTAAAAAATCATTAATAATTGCCTCATTTAAATTCTTACCATAAATAAGGAGAGAATTATGGTAGTTGTTATATTGATATAAATGCATTAGTATTAAGATTAATGTTGTAAGGGGTATTAGTTATATTATATAGTATTTTTTTAAATTGTTTTACCTAGAAGCAAATTGAGTCCAAATTTGTGTTTCTGCTTTAATAGTATTGATATATTCCTAACAAAATATTAGGTTTGTTAGGATTTTAATTTAAAAATACAGCTCTTTGAAAATACGGGCTACGATTCTATTATATTATTTAAAAAATCAAAAATATTTTTAGGATAATCATTTGTTATTCATAAATACTAGGATATTAATTAACATTAAATTTATTTGCTCTTTTTATATTAGATACTATTTAGTTTAATATAAGAAAGATTAGAATATACGGGAATGATTTCTTTCTAAATGGTACAATATATTAAATGATGTTTCATATTTATATGATTTTATGATCATGTGTATCTTGTTATAATAAGATTAAACCTTAATCAAAAATTTAAATGTAGATTTTAACAGTCTTAGTAAATCGTTTTAAGAAATCAAAATATAGCATATAAGAAAAAATCTAATTTTCTTTATTATATGCTTAATGTGATTTTTCAATTTAGTTGAAGAATATAAAATTAAATAAAAATGATGAAGGATACAAAAATGTTACCAAATCTTTATTATTCAACATCATTGATTTTCATATATTTGTTAACCCTATTAGATAATTTCATATTTTTAATTAAGGAAATAATGAAGAATATTCTTTTATACACTATTAACTAATTTGATATTAATAAAAAATATAATATATGTTTAGATGACCAAATTATTTTTCTAAAGATATAAGAATCATCGTAGTGATAACACGTAACTACCAAAAACATATTGTAATGTTTTATGATTCATATATAAAGGATTTACAATGATATTACCAAATATATATATATATATATATATATTCAAAATATTAATACGCCAGCTACGTGCTTCCTTTACTAAAAGGTTACTAGGTGTTGCCCGCGAATTCGAGGATAAAAATAGTTTTAAAATTTAATATATTATAAATAAATTATTTTACTGAAAAAAATGTAATTTGTTTTTAAAAATAAATGTCCAATTATTTTTCAATATTTTTTAAAAATACATATTTTATATATTTTTTTTATTTATCACTTATGATTTTAAAAGCATAATTATGATTTATAGTATTTATAAATAAATTCTGAACAACCAAAATAAATAGTTGAATATGCTCTAATTGTTATCTTTACCTTCTGATAATTTTTTATATTAATGTACTATTAAAATTTTGGAGTTTTTAAGTATCAGTCATTAATATCACATGACATCCATATATTATTATTTGCTAAAATAATAGTACACCATTACAAAATTAGATTTGTAAAAAATAATATGACATGTTAATAATTTTTGAAGTTACAAAAATATTTTTTATTGGAAGCTAAAGATGCAAAATATTGAAATAAATAACCTAATAATTTTGGCAAGTAAAGAGCTCTGAAAAATTACAAAAAATAATTAGTGAAATAACTGAGATAAAGTTTAAATTAGATACACCATATATAATATTATAAAAAATTTATATAAATATAAGTTAATTAAATAAATATATGGCTGATTAACACTCATGTTCATTAAGGAATTAGATTATTTTTTGAAAAATTGTCGTCTATATAAATATTCAGTTCGTGTGTAGATTAATAATTTTGTCTAGATGTTCTTATAAATTAAAAAATGAAATCATGTAACAAATAAATCTACACTTAAATATAAAGTTATACCAAAAAGATTATTAAGAAAAACATAATTATATGTTTGTTGATTCCGTTAATTTAATTACAAAATAGTAATATGTTTACATGTAAGATTCAATTCCTATTTCATTTATATGCATTATGTAAGAGGAATATCCTAAGATAACTTTTTTAATTGTTACCAAAATAGATTTCAAGGAGAAAAATGATCAAATAGACTTTATTAAAGGTTAAATATACATTTATACCTATTGGGTTAACTAATTTAGAATAATGTTAGATTTATGAAGTGATGTTTTGGAGGTGAGGTTTAAAATTAAAAATATTATAAAATATTAAAAATTTAAAAATAAAAAAATTGTTTTAATCGTTTTTTTAGGTCTATTTTTTTGAAGAAAACTTTAAAATGTCTATTTGAAAATTTTTTCCTTCTAGTAATGTATACCTTTTATATCGAATAATATATGTATTAGTTTTAAACCATAAAAGGATTCAATTTTCATTTTATGTATATCTTAACTCTCTAATAATAATTTAGATTTCAAATAGAAAGTTTATGATATTATTTTAATTTTTAAGATAAACTGATATTAAAAAGTTTCACTAATAAAACTTTTTATATAATTTTAACAATAATTTTTGTCTGTTTTTTTGAAAAAAAGATGTAAGATAATATGTATCTGATTATTTTTTTCATAATAAAAAATCTTAAAAATATTTGAAGTTTTACTGTAGGTTTAAGTGATTGAATATGTGGGGAATTTCATTTCTAGCATAAGTTTGATAACATTTTGGCAAATTTACCTTTAACGAATGACTATTTTCTAAAATACCTTAGCTTTTTGATGAAATAGACTTAATTATTTTTTTTAAATATTTATAAAAATTTAGAAACTCAACATCACCCTTTTAATACTAAACTCTAAACAATAATCACTAAAGTGTAAAGCCAAATGTTAAGATATTTTTAAATATGTATTTTTGCAAAGTGGTACTAAACTTATGTTATTTTTAGCAATTTCTCTTGAATATGACTCAAACTGAATTTCAAAAGATGTAAAATATTTTAACTGTTCTTTTTAAATCAGATTAAATTATTTTTTATTATTGGATATGTTTGACAATATATTTCCATAAATTTATGGATATATATTTACTCATAATTTTGTTTGGCAATTGATATAAGTTGGTTTATAGATATTTTCCTTTTTTGAAGCAAAGTATATAAATCAATACTGAAGTTATCGATTAATTAAATTATAACAATTAATTCAACAGTTTACCTATGGATATCATGTGTATAAAAGTCAATGAAGTGAGTTCTTAATTAATATATAGGATGATTAATTCAAGAGTTCACTTATGAATGACATATATACAAAAATCAAATTAAATGACTTTTCAATTAATATATAGAAGAATGTAATATATGTAATAAACTATTTCATAGAGATGTCTCTACAAACCAACATTCCTACAATTGGCTTATAAATACCCTTTTCAAGTCCACAAAGCCACCACAAACTCATCACCGCACCAAAAACAAAACCACACACGTAATAATCTATATTGACTAAATATCTTCCAAGTGAAAAAGGGGAGAGATGGAGTCGATGAGGATGAAGCTTATGGTGGTGATGATAGTGGCCATTGTAGCTTTCTCAGCCGTCGGGAATGTGGCGGCTCAGACGGCAGAGTCTCCAGCTCCAAGTCCTACTTCCGATGCTGCTTCAATGTTCGTCCCAGCATTGTTTGCATCTGTTGCTGCTTTGGCATCTGGGTTTCTCTTCTAAACCAATCTCTTACATACCATATAGAGTTATTGTTTGTTACTTGCTTTGCCTTTACCTCTTTTTATTTGTTTTTTTATTGCATGAGTTTTTTGCTATTGTTTCTAATATTTGGACTACTATATACTATTTCTTTAGTTTAAATTTTGGGTATTAATAAAACTGCATGAGAGTGTTTGTGTTTATATGTTTCATAACTATATATGTTTGTGGGATTCATTAAGTCCGCACAAATGATAATAGTAACGACCACACATATTCGAGTAGTATGAATTATGATCAATTATGCGATGAGCTGTGAAATTTTAAAGGGTCTTTGGTGTCGTTGAATTATTTGTGGTCAGTATCAGCATTGTTCTTATCGACATATCCCGTTATGGCCTCGGAGTTTACCCAATAAAATTCTAGTGGAATAACTTTTTACAATATAACATAACAAACAGAAGAAAAACGGTGGGCAAAATTAGGAGGCAGAGTCCCAGAACCTCTTTCATCTCTGCACCAGTTTTTTAAGTTTGTTACTTGATAACTTATGCAATTCTCACTATAGTGCATGTGGAATATCAAAGAGATAAGGATGTACCGATGTTACTAGCTACTAAGCAAGTACAATATACATACCCATCATCTTCTTAGCTTCATGTGGAGAAAGCTTCGCAGCAAAGGCGTTGAAGACCTTACTGTAACTATATACCATTCTTTCTTGTGCTTCTTCTTGGCTGTTTAATTTTCAAGAAAGATCATATAAATCAGAAAAAAAATTTGATAATGCATATATAATTTTTTAAGAAAGATTATAAACTATATAATGCATATTGTTTTGAGAAATATGCATAAGTAAACAAATAAATTACTAAGAAAATAAATAGCAAGAAAATCGGGCATTATGTTAAATGATCAAAATATTCATATACCATCACACGTTTACTAATTATATATGGTACAACCCATTATAAATTTTAGTTATGTTGAGTTGAGATATATAATTAGTCTAATAATCTTTTCTATATCAACTTTATTGGACTAATTAAGATGGAATTTTGAATAAGACAAGTTTGTTTATCAAGTTTTCTGCATGCTTAATAATTAATGATATGACGTTCGAGTTTCTCAGCACAACTCTTACTAACGAAATAAAGTAAAATTCTATCTTTCTCTGTTGTGTATCCTTAAATCAATCAATGGCAGACTCGACGTCTTCCGATTCAAGCAAACACCAAAGTCATCGCGAACATGATTATCTTCAAGGTTCATATAGTCGATTCATCTCTGACGAAGCTCTTGTCATATACAGTGATCTTTGCATGAGAGGATTTCTATCTCAAGGTATCATGTCACCTACTGAGGTAAATCTTCTACAAGTTTGAGACATCATAGATAGTGTAGGTTGGATGAACACGTTGACGAAACTTAGAGCATTGTCTCATAGAATAGTTAGAGAATGTCTTGAAAATTTGTTGGGATCTGGTAATTAAGTAATGATTAGAGGAGACATGTTTGAGCTTTCTTCCATCTTTATCAATCATCTTTTTGAACTCTGAATGTTTATCATCATCATATGTGGGAATTGAAAAGATTGGATCAGGCGTAGCGTATTTGACTGTAGATAATATGTAAAGATGGGAAAGTTTTTCTCTTAATATCTTAGTCCGACATATCATGTTTTGTACAATGTATGCATGAAAATTTGACTCAAGGTACAAAGGTTGTGTACCTTGTCAAGAAGTGTCTTCGGTTTTCATATGCTTTTGTTCAGAAGAAGCCTATAGATTTTGGTTGTCTAGTATACAATCATATAATGGATACGACAAGGCAATCAGATGGACGACAATCAATTAGATTTCCCAACCTGATTCACTAGGTCCTGTCTCAGCAGCGTGCGATAAGACCACTTGTAGGAGATAAAGAGTTAATTGGTAGACCAATGTATTTTTGTGGCAACTAGGAGAAGCTTCTTTTCCACGTGATGTTTGGCCTCAACTATTGATGTACACAACATAGATCAAGCTGTCTGGATGTTGCGGCTTCTACAAAGTCATGTTCCAGGAGGAGAAGTAGTTAATGGAGAAGATGATGATGAGGAGGATGAGTATGTTCAAGATTTTCAAGAGTAACTTATTTCAATCACAAAAAATCTTGTAATATCTGGTTTTGTTTGACTTGTGCATCATTCAAATGTAAAAAGATGATGACTAAGAGATTATTGGTGACTTCAATGCCAAATCCCCCCTATCGAATAGGCACTCTAAGTTTTTTTATTAATTTTAAAATATCTTTGATGTGTCCTTTTTGACGCAACGCCTAATTTTTTTACATGTGTTTGGAGTGCATGAATGTTGTAGAAGTCAAATGTTTTTAATGTTAATTAAAAATAAATCATTTTATAAATATATTGTAACGAATTTAGATCTTTTTAGCACAATTGATATTGCTTTTGAGACAAGTCGATATAAAGTTTGGATTGTGGTCAAGAAATGAATTGCGTGTCCAATTTTGTTTATGCTATAGACATTATAGAACACGTAAAATATGGAAAATTGTATTAGTTTAATTTAATGAAAATCATACTATATATATAGTTCAGTTATTGTAAGAATTGATAAAGCATATAATTATATTGTTTTGATTTAATGAAAATCGTACTATATATATATAGTTCAGTTATTTTTTAGAATTAATAAAGCATAAAATTATTTAGTATGATTTAATGAATATATATATATTATTGAGGCAATGCCTCTCAATATTATTACAAATTTTGATAACTTTTGAACATGGCGATAAATATTGCATTGATTATTTGTAATTTTTAAGTGATTATAATAAATATCCCAAAGCAAATAAATGATAATACGTTTTGACTTGAGAAACTAAACTGAAATAAAACATATAGATTGTGGAAAAAAAATCTCAAACTGTTTTTCTTTTGCTTTTCTTTGATCCTGTCAGACAATAAAAAATTAAAAATTTTAAATGTATGTTGTGAAAATCATTATATATAAATTGAATAAATTTATGGATATTTTGGAAAGTAGTAACTGGTTCTGTTAATGTATTAAACATTATCTCAGAACATCCGGAAATGTTGGTGATTTTCTCTATTTCACCCTATATGTATACAAATATGGACAACTATATCATATTTTTAATATAATAAATATTGGAATAAACATTTATGATCTATATTTATCAAATTGTCTAGAACTTAAATCTTCCAAAATCGTAGCACACAAATAACTATGTCATCAGCATAAGATGACCATAATGTATTGATATGTTCGGTCATTATCTTATATGCAACACAACTGAATCAATCAAGGCTAAAGTTAGGATTGAAAAAAAAACATTATATGGGATTCATATAATTGAATAAGAAATATGATCACAAGATAAATAATTATAATAACTAAAATATACGCTTACTTGATATCAGTTAAGGTTACCGACATAGTACGAATAGGTTTTGAGATATTCACTTTCATTTTTTTTTGTTAAATACCCACTCTATATTTCCAACTGATATAATGATATAAGAGCCCCTAATATGTCTAATATCAAGTTGAAGAACAATTAATTTACATTTTAACCATATTGTAAAATATAAAAGTAACCTACAATACGAAAAGGATAGAGTTCTAACTGAATGAAAATTTTAGATGATTAATCTCATGTTTAACTCATTGTATTTTACGAATGAGAATATTTGGGTGTCTCTTCTAGAAATATAAATTCAATACAGGTAGTAGCAGCAAAACGAATGTGATACTTAGGAAGAGTTACCCTGGTAATGCCAGTAGAATAAACTACTTTGAAATTAGATAATCTAACCATTCAATACTTATTAAGCCTACAATAGAACTAATCATTAAAGAATTCTTCAGAGCTGTTTGAATCTCCAGTCCTATAAGAAGAAATAGTATTATTATCAAACTATTATAAATATATAATATAAATTATAGGTTTGTTGTAAGTATATGAACAATACTCACACTTGCATCCATCAACATCATTTGACATTTGTAACTGAACATTCCACTCCTCACAGTCCAATTTTACACTGTTGGACTCTTTTAGACATTCAAAGATTCAAAGTCCAACCTTTCGGGAAAAAACGATATTTTCCATGATAATTGTGTAAATCAATAAAAAAACAACTACATTATATACTGGAACAATTAAGGCAAATGGGGAAATTAAATCTCAATAATGTTAAAATATCATAACAACTCAATGTTGAATATTTGATTATAAATCTCCTACCAAATTTAGGATATCTTATTGATTAAAATTTTCAGTTAATTATATTATAGAATGAAAATATATTATTTTCAAATATAAATAAAACTAAAAATGGAAATTTAATATATAGAACAAAAATAAGAGGAAATATTTAATTGTGCAGTATAATATGTTGTAGATACCGTATATGCTTAAATTGGAAGATCGAATGAATTATAAATATTCGGTAGTCATATTTAGTATGAAAATATAAGAACAAATATATATATATATATATAAACACTACAAATTGGAAATGTGATATATAAAATCATACTATGAGGAAATGTTTTATATATGCACCTAATATGTTGTTTATCTATCGTAATATATATCATTTATTAAGAAGTAGTTTAAAACATAAAAGTTTTTTATGAAAAACACTTCTTGTCAAACAGCATTTATCCTATCAACTTTCATCAAATTGGCAACTTGGTTGTTTGATGCATACGTCAATAGGTAGAATAATTACAGTATGATGCTTAAATAGGTTGAGCTTTTTCTGATGAATTGTATTTTAAATTAATTTTGTTAATCTTTTTAGTTATTATAACTAATACAACTGCGATGTAGTCAACGTTTCGTACGATAGGTATTGTAAAAGATATATTATACTCTCACTGTATCATATATTAATGTCTGGAAACTTTTTGTAAACCAACATAATTGTAAATGTGATAATTTAAGGTTAATGTAATAAACATAGCGAAATATAATAGCCTGTTAAAAATTTTGCAGTTACATATTAAACGTACCTAATACTACATGTTAACGTTGTAGATATTTCTCCAATTGTAAGTCTTCTTGATTGCTCGATCAATGAGAACCTGTGAACAATTTCATTTCGAATATAATGATTGTTATTACTGAAATCAAATCTCTCAGGGTAGTTATGTAGTAAACCAATTACTTTCCAAACAATTGATATCTGCTAGAATAATAGTTAATGGCAGAGTAACCATGTAAATGAATCCTTAAGAACTATAATTAATGACTGTAATTCATACGATATTATGTCATCAATAAAACTGACAGTATTTATATTAGAAAAATATAGAAATGTAACTATAAATATTCTCCTCAAAAATAAACAATAATCAGCGAATACTTTTAAAACCTTCAGGAACATATAGAATTGATAACATAAGCATACCACAGTTATAAAACCTTTGTTATGTACTAATTGGAGAATATAGAAACAAAGGTGAATTACACTTTAATATTTATATATAAAGCAAGCCTATCAGGGTAAATGAATATAAGGTTAAGCAAAAAAAACATATACATGAATTCTTATTCATTATAGATCATAATTGTAATGTACAAAATATATTGGGTTCTACAAAATAAATATGACTATCACTTCTTATAAAAGAATAGAGTCAGATTAAGTTTTCTATCTGGCGATAATACAAAAACTATATTTTGGTAATTCAACGGAATTTGATTTTTACTGCATGCATAGTAAGAAAAGCGGCTGTAATATGAACTTGTAAAATCAAATCCATCAAGATACATGTATATCAGTTAAAGAAAGTTAATATTTATGTTATTATAAAAAAATTGAAATACCAAACATTAACATTCATACAATGTTATAAACATAGATTAACAGAAGACTTAAGTTTAGAAAAAATCTATTATTTCTATATCATAAAATAAAGTGTCTCAAGAAGAATATGAAAACGGAAAGTTTATGAAAGTTATACGCCAAAATATGGCTACTCTCAACCTATATATATATATATAATCAAGCCATCTGATATTAAAAAAAACACCAAATCTTCGTTTACTGTTGAAATCAAAATTCATTTAAAGGTTCAACAAGCATATTTCGCCTGTCAGAATACCTTTTTTTGGTATGATTGATGTTATTAATTCGTTACTATTTGTTAATATCATATTATTTTAATTTTCTACTCATTTAAAACAAATCGGATGGACATTAATATTAATTAGTATTAATGCTGAAAATGTGAAACCATTATAAATAATCAGAAACTAAGAGAACAACTAAAAGATAATAAAATTTTATTGGCAACAAAAAGTAATAGCAACAAACTAGAAGAGAAAATAGTAGAGGACTTAAGTTAAAAAAAAAGAGATCTAATATTTCTATATCATAAAAATAAAGTGTCTGCAGAAGAATATGAAATGAACAATTTATGAAAGTTATACTCAATATGACTAATCTCAACCCATATATATAATCAAGCCGTCTAATATATTTATTATACACCTAAATCTTGGTTTACTGCTCAAATCCAAAACCATTTAAAGGGTCATTAAACATTTTGTGTCTGTGAGAATACTTTTTGTTTGATTGATATTGATTTGTTACTGTTTTTCAATATCATACATTTTAGTTCCCTACTCATTACAAAACTAGCGAAAGGAAGTTAATATTAATTAGTGTTTATAGTGTCGAAAATATGCAACAATTAAAAATAATAAAATATTAGATAATAAAAGATCAATTAGCAAGAAAAAAAAGAAATAGCAACGAACTGGAACTTCATAATAGAATTTTAAATCGTATTAAAATAGTATTGTTTTACATATTTGTGACAAATTCCTTTAGAATTCTTATCATTGGAGCCCGGTTTTTTGAACATTGTTTTCATGTTGGCTTGTAAATTCTCATGTGGAATGAAACACAATTGATTTTTCATGATGTTCTTGTTTAGATCTTTAAACTTTATCATGATGAGTATATCAACCAAAGACGTTAACCCACCTCGAATTCACCTCAAATAAATCCTGAAATTCACCCAACTTGCAGGAAGCTTGTCGATCAAACAATTTACAATAAAATTATTGCGAAGCAAAATACCATGTGAAGTCAAATCGTAGCAAAATGAATCAAATTTTTCAATTTTTTAAACAATAGATTTAGAGTCCACCATTTGGAAGTGTAAGAATTTAGCAGTTGCAAAATTTTGACGCCTCTTTTTTCTTAATGAATGTTAAATTAATTCAAAAGAAAATAAATTGTTTTGTATAACGTAGTTGCTTAACTGTAATCAGAATAACAAAAATCGACTTTCCTATCCCCTTGTAGCTAGCCAAAGCTGCATACATCCTTCGTAACCTTTGTTGTCGCTCGATCGTAGTGAAAGAATTTGGTTCCTAACTTGCCTGTCGAGTTTTTGAATCAGACTATTGGGTGTCTTTGGCGTTTCCCCATGACATCATGCATTTCTTTCACTCCAAACCATGTAAGTTGTCGCTTGCCAGATATAACGAAGAAGGAAAGACTTTGTTTTTTGTTGCTTATTTGCAGAAACCATAAGCAACAACTATGCCATTCAACCACCTCACGACCACTTAGCAGCTTTTTTGAAAGATTAATCCAAATGTTGACGCCTCATTACATCTGCCTTTGTGATTCTTCTCCAAAGATAACCACAACGCCTAAGAAGTTTTTTCTTGAGAATACAATGCATAAAAGGGGTCGATTAGTCGGCCTAATATCACTTCTTTACACATATAATCACCATGGATCCATGCTTTTTCACTTGTTAAATTGAAGACATCAGTGTTACTAACAAAATTAGTTGTTTTGTCATCACTAAGATACCTATCCAGTTTCAAATGCGATAGATATAGTTCCATCTCTCGTTGCCAAATCCGGAAATTTTATCCGTCAAAATTATCTGGAAATAGTGGATCTGAAATATTACACAATTCATTGTCCATTGCCTTCTGATTTGCTTGGCCGTTGAAGTTGTTAAGATTCATCTGCATGAACAATAAGAAAACAAAAATTATCATCATAGTAATATAATTCAAACACAAATGAGTAAAAGAATGAATGAAAATGTTTCAAAGAAATGTAATAAAATTAAGCAAGAATAGTATACCGCTAGACGTCTAAGGACTGCTACAGTTTATGAAGAAATATCGATTTAATATGTAGGGCAGTTATCAGAGGTAAAACTTCCATTAGAAGTTTGTACGAAAAAATAAATAAAAACTCCGTTGGAAGATACATTTAAAAGAAGTTCAAAATAGTTATAAAATTTTATTATATTAAAAGAATATATGACATTTATTGGATGATTTTCATTGCTATTATTTGTGTGAGAATAGCCATCATCAGTTTTCCCACGTTTTAAGTGTTCCTTCCAGAAATAATATCAGTTTAAATAAGAAACTACCTTAATCTATAATTTTAAATATTATCATTTCCATAGAAAGTAAATATCTCCTTTTATAGTGAAAATCATTTGCAAAAAATACGAAATGAATTCAAATTCTTATTAGGGCGATTAAACAAAAAATATCAAATTTAATAGGAAACTTCTTTTAACGGTCAGAAAAATTCAAATTTCCTATTGAAAGTAAATATCTCATTTTACATTGGTCACCAAGTTTTTAGTGGTGGTTACAAAAATCATATGAATTTAAATAGGATTATACTTTTTACCGGTTGATTGCACATTTTGTATGGGTGACTAAAACTTATCAATTTCCTACTAAACTGATTATCTCTTTTCAAAATTGGTCACCATCATCACTGCGAATTTGGTTTAATAATTTAAATAAAATAAATAAATCAAAACAAAATATCTTAACATACATTACAATAAAATAACTTGATTAAGTAGTATTGAACTTATTTGAGTAGCAAATATTTTTAAACACACATAATATTAAGACTAGGGGAGATTACAAACTATCTTTAGAAAGTCATTTTTATGATCAATAAAAATAATAGAAAATAGAACAATACATCAATAATATAACAAGTTTTCACATACGAAATTTCAGTTACAATACACTATATGTAGATCTGCAAAAATCTTCGAATATTGTCATCTTCGGGTAAGATGTCAAAAATGAGGTGATACGATTCTTCATAAACTTAAAAACATATGGACCACGAGTCTTCTTGCTCAAATCATGAATCATGAATTACCTAGGGGTTTGGGTCAGTTCCTTTCGGTTCCGGGTCCTAGACATTTGGACCCACTAGGTATTTGGAAATTTCTTTTCGAGTCGGTTCATCTCGGGTCCACGTCAATTCATGTCTATAACTAAAATACCTGTAATATTTTGGATCCATAGTGGGTCCGGATCGGGTTCAGGATATTTAGAATCTGAAAAATACCCGAAGTACCCAAAATCGATGAATATTTAGCAAAAATCCATTATACTTATCAATATTACACTATTAATAATTGAAATTAAACATTTTTACATTCTAAAGTTGAATCTTAAAGTTTCATATTACTTTAAAATGTAATAAAATAATATTGAAGATTGCTAACGAAAAGACATTTCAACTAAATCATAAACTAAAATATAGAAAATTAAACACATGAAATTATGGCTTTAGATATTCATGTTTTAAAGTAGGGTATGAAGCAGTTATTCTTCAGTCGGGTCTATTTAGATATTTTTTTTGGATATGGATCTATTCAGTCGGTTCTTTTCGGTTCTGCTTCTTTTGGGTAGGGAAATTTAGGACCCATTAGGTGCTCATATATTTTTGGTTCGGTTTCAGTTCGGTTTTAGATAGAGTATTTTTTAATCGGTACTGATTAGATTTTTGGGTCTGATTCCCAGGCTAAGAAACAACAATTAGTTTCACTAGTTTGGATCATATTCTACTAATACAACATTGCTTATCATGATGAACTAGGTGTTTTCTTACACCATTTACAGAAATAAATTTTAAATTTTAAATTTTAAACTAAATTTCAATATATTTAGTAATTGAACAGATTGATTGACCTCATCTTTACATTGAGTAATATAATTAAATATAATTTTAAATATATACATTGCTATTACTATTGTATTTATAATTGAAAATTATAATTTAAAATTATAAATATTAATACAATGTTTATCTATAATATAAGGTGATTTTAGATTAATATAATATTTTAATTTTATCCATGTTTGTCAAAATATCTAAAATGAATTATCCATGTTACTATAATCTTTATATCATATAATAACTTTTTAACTCTAATATTTTATTATTTAAAGAGTATGGTAATGAAACTTCTAAAAAGTAATTTTGTTAAGAAAAATTAACTTTAGGAAATTTGAAGCACATATATTTTGCAGAAAATTTTATTGCAACATTCAAAACATTATAAATGCTAAAATATAGAGCACTTGTTTAGTTACATTGTACAAAAAAATATAATTATGGGATAAAAATTTAAATTGAGTTCTTTCCTATAATTTTACCATATTTGGATAAAGTTTTATTATAAACACTAAAATTATGTAAATACTAAAAATAATAAGGGGAAATTTCATTTATACCATGAGTTTGGTATTATTTTTCAAATTTACCTTTAATGAATGACTATTTTCAAAAATACCTTAACTTTTTGATGAAAATAGACTTAATTAATTTTGGATAAATTGAAATTCTACCACAAGTTTGATATCACTTTAAAATTCTACTTTTAATGAATGATAATTTTGAAAAAATACCTTTAAATTATGATGAAAATAGACCAAATTATTTTTATAAATATTTATGAAACATTTACAAATTCAATTCCACCCCTTCAAAACTAAACCTAAAACAATAATCACTAAAGTGTAAACCCAAATGTTAATATATTATTGATTAAAAATATTTTTGCAAAGTGGTACTTAACTACTGCTATTCTTAGTAATTTCTCATTAATTTTTCTAAATATTTATAAAAAATTTAGAAACTCAACCTCACCCCTTTAACACTAAACACTAAACAATAATCACTAAAGTGTAAACCCAAATTTTAATATATTTTTGATCGTGTGTATTTTTGCAAAGTGATACTTAACTTATGCTATTCTTAGCAATTTCTCAAATAATAAATACAATTAGTTGCTTTTTATTATTTTTCAAAGTGTAAATTTAATATTAATTCCATCTCAGATTTAAATTATTTATTTATATTTTTAACTATGGTAATAATTATATAGTTAATATTGTATAATTAAATTTCCTTAACTGAATTTTGTGTAATAATTATGTTAAATCATGATATAATTGAGCATGATCCATGTTATCATTTAAGTGGATATGTCATCATTTTTTTGCTAGATTGATTGTTCTAATTGAAAGATCTAACAGGAACCAATAACAAGAACAAGAGTAATTTCCAAGAAAAAGAAACTTGTATATTAAGAATTACTTAAATAATATTCTTAGATCCGTTTAATATGATTTACTCAACGTCACACTTGACAAGAGACAGACCAATTCATAATCTACCCAAATCCTCTGTGGTTGAGAAACTCTCACCTATTGCCCAAAACACACACAATCTAGAACAACCTCTAGATCTCGTGATATCTCTGAAAACCGCACTTAGTTGAATTGCCGCATCCCCTATATATACTCAACTCTATTTATCTTGTGATAAGCAAGAATCTTCCCAAAATCTCTTTGTTTACCTCCTCGCAAATCCTTCTAGATTCTTGGGTCCCTTATCTTAACTAACGGCTCCCTCTTAGTTTATCCAACCTGTGTAACTCACATCACCTGGTGCGTGACACATAAGAACCAACTCTGGCTTCCACTTAGTGACTCCACCCTGTGTAACACAAGTCGCTACTTGTATGACACATTGGAGCAAACACTCAAAGTCGCTATTCAAGTAACATGTTTAAATAACTTATCCAAATACACAGAACAAGAGTATGCAAGGTATTTATAGATAATATCACTTCATAACCTTGAATAGTGATAGGAAGCAAATACACAATGCATCGAATCCGAAAAAACAAGAACAAACAGATTAAAAGATCTTAGATTTGCTACTACTCATCATCATCGCTGTCAACAACATGCACTGGTACCTCTCCACCATACTCTCCCCCTGCTTGAGTGGACAGTTAGATTAAAAACTTTGATAAAGCAGTCATAGAGAATAAGTAAGAACTAGAGAACTTACTTCGACTCATGAGTTGGATGGTACGTAGCAAGTCAATGACTTTCTGCAGATCATCACCAATATTTGGTGGTTACTCAACTCGACCAGTTCCTCTGCCAGCCTTGCGATCTATGATTAGGGCAGTAGGCTGTCCCGTGACTTCTTCATCACCTTCACTTCTAGGAACAATGCGCTGAGAGTTGAGAAGCTGTTGAATAAGATTCGGAAACCCTATCCTTTGTTGAGCATCATCCGCAGTTTGTGCCATTTCAAAGATTTGCTCATAACAATGATCCCAAAGTCAGCCCTTTCTTATGATGAAGTGAGTAGAGATACTTCAAACGATCGAGATTCATGCTTGTGTGATTCATGGTTGGCATCCAATTTTAGCAGCACAATTTGTATAAGACTGTATTCGTGGATGTGATAAACTTTGAGAACATGGCTTCCCATCTTTTATGATGCCCATTCGTGAGGAAAGACACAACTGAATCGAGATTCTCTGAGTAGATGTCATAGTTACAATCTCCAGGACGAAGCTCATACAGAAAGTTTATAGAACTTGGGGAGACCTCATACATGTCACCACAAACATACACATATATTCTCCATCAATGTCTGTAGAATCTCCAAGATTCGCCATAAACTCCCAGATCAGATTTGGCACAAACATATCCGCGTCTATGGCGGTGTAGATTATCTCCGCATTGAGGACTATCTTTTTTACATCCAGAAGATTTGCATTCTCCAGTGGTAGATACTTCTGAAGAATGAATTTCTTGTTCTTGAACTTGATATACATGTCGTAGGCCGTCTCGATGAAGAACTTAGAACTGTAAGGAGGAGATGGATGTTGATACATCTCGGGTTGCGATCGCACAGACTCGACAAACCTTAACCGCTGAGCTTCGTATCTTGGTCCTTTTGGTTGCAAGGTGTGAGCTTTGTCGGTTGATTGATCAATGAGAGTAGGATTTCCTCGACTATATCGGCGAGTCTCAAAACGAGATATTTTCTTAGCACTGCGAGAATCATGATCTTGAAGAGTCAGAGACCTAATCATGTGGAGATGATGGACTGAATTTTCTTGATCTCGTTCGTTGATGCATATCGCCGTGAGAGAGAAAGGGGAGACCAAGAACAACAAATGTGTAACGCCCAACCGCCCAAGGCTAATAGGCCACCCATACCCGCTCTCTGGGCTCGTGGGTCCCATCCCGTTCCAGCGATCGGTGCATAATTTTTTCCAATGCTCGAAATCATTATTTATTGTCCCTGCAATCACCACCAGACCTTTTCCCGTGTTTTGGCCTCACTCACACGGTATTGCGAATCACTTCCTGATAGGTCACCCATCCTTCCACTACTCTAGCATAAGCACGCTTAATCTTGGAGTTCTAAACTGATGTGTGACGTAAAAAGTAAGTGCACTTTGGTGTCATAGGTAGCCAAATAAATTCTCTTAAGCCTTTTCATATATCACAACTCGGAATGTTATAATTCACCCCCTCTCAAAGAACACAACGTCCTCGTTGCGCCCCACAACAGGTCTCAAGACGAATCTCGGGTCAGAAGCGAGATGGCTAACCAGCTTTGATACCATTTGTAACGCCCCGACCGCTCACGGGTAAGGGGCCACCCGCACCCGCTCTCTCACGTGGGCCCCATCCCATTATAGCGGTCGGTGCATAAATTTTCAAAGGCTCGAAATTATTGTTTACTGTCCCTGCAATCACCATCCCACCTTTTCCTGTGTTTTGTCCTCACTCAACGGTATCGGGAATCACTTCCCGATAGGTCACTCATCCTTCCAGTACTCTAGCATAAATACACTTAGCCCTGGAGTTCCAAACTGATGTGTGACGGAAAAGGTAAGTGCACTTTGGTGACATAGGTAGCCAAATCAATTCTTTAAGCCTTTACATATATCACAACTCGGGATGTTACAAAATGTCCTAATAATATTTTCATTTGCAACAAGATCATTAGTAACATAAGAAAACGGGTCCAAGTCCAGCATAAGTTAACCAATGAGATTATGAGAGCCCTTCCACATTATGAGAACCCATACACCAACACTCCAAGCAACACACATTTGTGACAAGTTGATGAGTAATCTTTGTCAACAATGTTCGTCTAAAAGAGTTCAAGTTAGACTAGAGAGTAAAATTATTACACATATACATCTTAAAAGGAAAGGAAAAGAACTTGAGTATACTTAATCCACATCACAGTCACAGATGAACCATTTTGGTCAAATCAATGAAGCAACTCCAATTTGTAGCTATTTCTCTGCCGAGTAGCTGTTACAGATTAGTTTACCATAAGAGAGTCGCACACTATCCCATAGGTTTAACACAATCACATATTTTCTGAAACACTTATAATTACAAGTCACTTTTAATGTTCACTTCTACTACTTCAGTGAATCTTTTATACCATCTACATCCATGGCATTGTTCACCAGAAACCAAAGAATTTGTATGCCCAATCAATACATTGTTCGACACCAGATTTCAAAAGTGGGGTGACACCCTGATCCAGGACGAGTGTTTATTATACTAGGCCTTTTCCCTTTTTCTATGTTTTTGTTTTCATCAGAAACAATATTTGTTTCTGCCCAATCAAAACAGTGATTGACACTAGATTCAAAGTGGGGTGACACCATGATCCATGACGAGTGTTTATCACACTGGGCCTTCTAACTTTCTAACTTGGAGAAAGGTCATGTGTTACACACATCGAATTGTGTGTTACACTTAACAAGATTTTGTTTCTTTATCCAATCCAGACATTGATTAAGACTCAGATCCAAAATGTGATTGCATCATCCCAAGATGAGTTTCTTTCTTAATACGATTGTATGACTATGAAAACTCATGTTCAGTTTTGGACTCTACACTAAGTAAATTGTTGAATCAAGAAAGAACCAGTGACTCGACCTGTGATTTTTCTACCTAAACCCACCTTTCCTTACAGACATTTGTAACTCATGATTGAAGATCAACAATTCCCAATGCTTTCCGGAGACCCAAAAAGCAGTTGAAATATAAGGGCTTAGTGAAAATATCCGCAAGTTGGTTTTCAGACGGGACATGTTCAATGACAACAAGTTTTAACTCAACCAACTCCCTCACAAAGTGGTGTCTAAGATCAACATTCTTTGTACAAGACTGTTGGACAAGGTTATTAGATAAGTTTATGGCACTCATATTATTGCAATGGAATAATAGAGGATCAGACCGTAATCCACAAGCATCTGTCTCATCCAGAGTAGTTGTGTGCAACAGCTCCCCAGGGTAATGTACTCAGCTTCTGCTGTATACAGAGATACACAATTTTGTTTCTTACTGTGCCATGACAACATGTTGTTTCCGAGGATGAAGCATCCTCCAGAAGTACTTCTTCGATCATCTACACACCCAGCCCATTCGGCATCGCAAAAACCTGCAAGGTTGACATTAGTTTCAAAGTTATAGTGAAGACCAAACTCCAGTGTAACTTTCACATATTTAATGACTCATTTCAATGCCTTCATGTGTGATTTCTTTGGGAGGCTTGGTAGCGAGCAGAGATACCAACACTTAAGCAGATATCTGGTCGGCTAGCCGTGAGATAGAGCAGACTGCCGATCATAGCTCTATGCAGCTTCTCATCAACCTTCACCTCTCCTTCATCATGTGACAGTTTTGAGGTTGTGATCATTGGAGTTCTAGCAATTTTTCTTGTTTGCATCCCAAACCGTTTCACCAAATTCTTAGCATACGTGCTCTGTAAGATAAGATTCTATTTTCCATTTGTCGGATTTGAAGGCCAAGTAAGTAGCTCAATTCACTAACCATGCTAATCTTAAACTTCTTCTTCATCGTTTGTACAAACTCATCAACGAGATGTTATGATGTGCTTCCAAATATTAAATCGTCGACATATACCTGGACTACCAACAATTTCTTGTCTGACCCTCTAATGAACAAGGTTTTATCAACTCCTCCTCTTTTGAAACCACCAGAAAGCGGAAACAGTGTCTTTCATACCAAGCTCTAGGAGCTTGTTTCAGCCCATAGAGAGCTCTCTTTAGCTTGTACACATGGTCTGGAAGATGAGGATCCTCAAAACTTCTTGGACGAGAGACATAGACGTCTTCCTAGCCATTGAGAAAGGCGCTTTTGAAGTCCATTTGATATAGCTTGATTCGAAGGTTGCATGCTATGCCAAAGAGAAGTCGAATTGACTCAAGAGTGCAAAAGTCTCATCGAAATTCACTCCCTCGATATGAGAGTAACCTTGAGGTACAAGTCTAGATTTGTTCCTGACCACATTGACCTTCTCATCAGTCTTGTTCTTGTGTGTCTACTTAGTTCCTATCACATTTGCATTCTCAGGTCTTGGAACTAGATCCCACACTTGAAGTCAATTAAATTGCTCCATTTCTTCATGCATTGACGCTATCCAAAACTCATCTTCTAAAGCTTCTTGAATGTTCCTCGGTTCAATTAATGAAATGAAGCATTCAAGCTTAGCCATTTCAGAGATGAAACATGCCAGTTTGACCATCTCCTTGAAATCAATTTGTTTCTTTCGTCTCACTATTTCATCAAAGACACCCCCAATTACATCCTCAGGAGAATGTTTTTTGTGAACATTGATCACATCAGAATGTATCTGATCTTCTACCTCAACAACCTCATTGTTATCTGATTTCGTGTTGTCTTCATGAGTGATTTGATGTGTGACACTCACTTTTCTATGAGTTACACCCTCATGATAAAAACCAATTTGATCATCGGACACTACGTTGACTTTGTCATCAATAAACTTTGTTCTAGAGTTGTATACTCGGAAGGCACTGTTGTTTGTTGAGTAACCAAGGAACATCCCAACATCACTTTTGGCATCAACCTTTCCCAAGTGGTCCTTGTCATTGAGGATGTAGCACAAACATCTGAACACATGACAATATCTAAGGTTTGGTGTCTTCCCTTTGAAGATCTGATAAGGAGTTCTCTTGGTTTTAGGTTTTACATAGACTTTGTTAATGATGTAGCGTGCCGTATTGATCGCTTCATCCCAGAAGCCATATGGAACGTTGTTCCCCAATAGAATGTTTGTGCAATTTCTTGCAATATTATGTTTTTCGTTCCACAACTCCATTTTGTTGGGGTGTTCATGGGGCTGCACATTGATCATGAAGTCCTTGGTCTTGGAAGAACCGATCAAATTAGTCATTTTGAAATTCACCTCCGTGGTTACTCCTTATTTGAACTATTCCTCCTTTCTCTTGTTTGAGTTGAAGTTCAAGGATTCAGAAGCTGTCAATGGAATCTGATTTGTTCCTCAGGAATCGGACCCATGTGAACCTAGAATAATCATCAACAAACACAAAATGTATCGCTTTTCAGCAACACTTTCGGGTGAGATGAGACCCATAAGATCCATGTGAATAAGCTCAAGAATACGTTTAGAGTTGGTTTAAGTTACCTGCTTATGTTGAACTTTAACTTGTTTACCTTGATAGAAAGCACCACACACGACATCAATATGACTCTCAAGTTGAGGTACTCCTCTGACTACTTCCGCTCGAACCAATCTTTAGAGTCCATCAGAGTTCATATGTCCAAGCTTCTTATGCCATAGGTCAATCTGAGAGTCTTTAACTGACATGCATTGACTGGTTGGTTTCCACATATAGCAGTTGTTCTTTGACTAAAATCCGTATAACACTAGATTACCTTTTGCATCAACAGCTTAGAATTCCTTGATGGTGAATGTAACTTGAAAAACCTCATAACACAGATGACTAATGCTTATGATATTGGCTTTAAGACCATCTACATAATAAACATTCACCAATCTTGGTAACTCAGCTCGTTCCATGATTCCAACTCCATGTATCTTTCCTTGACCTTCGTCACCAAAAGTGACTCTTCCTCCCTTGATTTCTTCCAAATTTTCAAGACAGCGGCGATTCCCTGTCATGTATATTGAACATCCATTGTCAAAGTACCAAGGTATTTCAGTGTTGATATTGCTTTTCGTCTTGGTATAAGCCACATTTGTTGTTGTAGTAGTCACTCCATCAAGGATGAATGCCAGATTAGATGTACGATCTCTAAGATATGTCTCTTCACATATGTGTGACACACTGGTTCTGTTGTGTAACTCTTGGTCAGAAGCAGAACATGGTTCCCTCTGAAAGAATGCCATGTTGCAAACCATCTTTTTTCCCGGTCTCTGAGCTATGGTATGAGGTCTTGAGGTTTCAACATATACTTTTCATAGAGATTGTACTCTATTTTTAAAGGTGGGATAAATATCAGTCTTCGCAATCCACACATGTCCAAACTTTCTTGGTTCAATGTAGCATATGTCCATCCTCCATGCTCGTTGCTATTGATTTCTTTGAAAGTCAAAGTATGTAAACTTGTGACCAGGTTTACCACAGAAAAGACATCCGTTTTTCTTCTTGAGTACATGTTTATGTTCTAAGCTGCACCAGCTGAATTAATTGTATTTTTTATTTTCATTAACTGGTTTAAATGGAGTTACTGCCTTCAAAAATTTGATCACATTAGTTACATCAGCTGTTTGGGAGCTATTTCCTTGATAGCCTAGACCCAAACTGATCTTAGGAGACTATCCCAGTGAGAGAATATGATCGAAGGTGTCTGAACTAGTATTGAGCATCCTTAACTCTTGTAATTCTCTCTTAATTCTCTTGTAACAGTAAGTTTTTCTCAAGTTCTTCACTAAGTAACTGTTTAGTTTGACCATATCTTGTTTCCAGGTTCTTCAAGTTGTAAGCCTGATCAGATATGTTTTTTTCCAGAGTTTGTACATCATCTTTCTTCTCACTATCAGACGGGCCAATATCAGTTTTAACACCAGATTCAGGTTGTTCGAATTCCAGAATGTTTACTTGAGCCTTCAACATTGCTCTGTCTTTAATAAGCTGAAGGTTTTCAAGATTGAGTTTAGTAAACTTGTCAAAAAAACTTCGCTATTTTGTGTTGAGATCAGTGGTGTCTTGTTCTTGATCATGTTCTTAGTCTGAGTCAGATTCTGAGCGTGAAAGTGTTTCATGTGTGTTTTCCTATCCGACTAAAGCAACAAAGTTCAGTATGAGCTCTTCACTATCACTGTCGCTGTCAGATTTTGTGTTACTGAAGAAGACAAGTGATTTATCCTTCTTCAGATTGTTAGGACACTCACTCCTTGTGTGACCATACCCCTTGCATTCGATACACTTCAGCTTTTTCCTCTTAGTCAATGGGAACTCATTGCGGTAGTGTCCAAATATTTCACATTCATAGCATTGAAGCTCCTTCTTTCAAGTTCCTCTTCCAGAATCAATCCTGCTTTGTTGATTTGATGATCGATCATTTTCTATGTTTTGATATCGGTTTCATGGTTCGGTTTGGTTCTGCCCCTTCTCAACTCTCTTGATCATTTTGTTGAAATTCCTAGCCATAAGACTCATGTTATCTTTGATACGTTTCACACGATCATCCTTTTTTCGTTTTAGCAGCGAATGCTATTCCTTTTTGTCCTTTAGGTAGTTCTTCCACTCTTTCTAATTCATGAACTTTGAGAATCCCAGCGAGCTGATCAAACTTCATCTCATCACTTTTTGCTGCAATCTTGAGTACAACCTTATAAGCCTCAAACCGAGGAGGTAGACAACACATCAACTTCTTGACTAACTTCGTTGGCAATAGAGCTGATTTTGGATATCAAACTTCTAATTGACTCGTCATCCTCCATTCATAAGTTTTCAAATCTTGATGCTAGATGATCTATCCTTGTTCGTCTCACACTAGTATTACCTTCGAAATGATTGATCAGAGTATCTCATGCTTCCTTTGCTGATTCACACCCTTGTATGAGTTTAAACTGATCAAGATCAACAATAGAAAATTCTGGTGAGAACCTTGGAGTTAAACTTGGAAGCAACTTTATCAGAGTCAGTCCACCTTTCCTTAGGTTTAGGAGCAACCGTCTTATCATCCATCATCATAGTAGGTGTGTTCCATCCTTGTTCAACTGCAGTCCAAGCATACTCATCTATGTCTCTAATAATATGGCACATCCTTGCTTTCCAATGACCGAATTTACCTTCATCCAACATAATCGGTTTTTGCAAAGCCACAAGTTCATGGTTTCCATGATAGTCGCAGGATCTCAACCTGTGAGTAGACTGGCAAGTCTACAGAGGTGACCTGCTCTGATACTAAGTGAAAGATCTAACAGAACAAGAGTAATTTCCAAGAAAAAAAACTTGTATATTAAGAATTACTTAAATAATCGTCCTAGATCTGTTTAATCCGATTTACTCAATGTCACACTTGACAAAAGACAGACCAATTCTTAATCTACCCAAACCCTTTGTGTTGAGAAACTCTCACCGATTGCCCAAAACACACACAGTCTTGAAAAGCTCTAGATCTCGTGATATCTCCCAAAACAGCTAATTTGTCATTTAGTTACGCAATCACTTTTACAGTTAAGTTCTATCTGACATTACAAACTGACAAAGAACAAAAAGAAGATTATAGTAATTAAGTTAAGTCCCTATCCTTGAGCTCCTGAATTTCATCCCAACCTAGGTTTTGAGTGCTCACACGTTATCTTTAGATACACGAATCATGAGTCAACAATGTGGATACGCAATCTTGATTAACTTAATTTTTTCAGAACAAGCCATTTGTTAGACGTGGTGATCACACTTTTATTATAGACGTCATATATTATGATCTAAAGCTCGATACAATGAATACGGAAGGTTATAGATGTCATAATATAACCTGTGTTACCAAAAAAAGAGAAAAAGTCATAATAAAAATGGATAAGTCATATTATATATTGTTTTGACCGTAGAGTTTACCATCTGTACTTAACCATGTTGTAAAGAAAATCGAATTTGAATCAAGATGAATGTCAAAGACATCTTCTAGAATCTAAATCCTTTAGATAAAATATCCCCACGAAGGTTCACTACAGTCACGTAAATTAAAAGCAATATTTTGGTCTAATCTATTATCTAGCGTACGAATTAGAACAAATGTTTCAAAAAAAATATAAATTGTATAATACGGTATGAATTAGAATATGAACTTTAGTAATGAATGAGTGGTGAGGTTGTAAAGAAAGAACAAAGTGGTTGAGAAAACACAACAATCTCTACCAGCTGTTCAAACTCTTTGGACAACCTGTTTTGTTTCTTTCTAATTCACGAATAATACTCCAGTTTACAATATCTACAAAATAACATATTAATATATATATTCAAAATATTTATACGCTAGCTAAGTGCTTCATTTACTAAAAGGTTCTGTACTAAACTATTTCATAGAGCTGTCTCTACAAACAACCATTCCCACAATTGGCTTATAAATACCCTTTCAAGTCCACAAAGCCACCACAAATTCATCACCGCACCAAACACAAAACCACACAAGTAATAATCTATATTGACTAAATATCTTCCAAGTGAAAAGAGGAGAGATGGAGTCAATGAAGATGAAGCTTATGGTGGTGATGATGGTGGCCATTATGGCTTTCTCAGCCGTAGGAAATGTTGCGGCTCAGACGGCAGAGTCTCCAGCTCCAAGTCCTACTTCCGATGCTGCTGCTATGTTCGTCCCAGCATTGTTTGCATCTGTTGCTGCTTTGGCATCTGGGTTTCTCTTCTAAACCAATCTCTTACATACCATATAGATTTATTGTTTGTTACTTGTTTTGCCTTTACCTCTGTTTATTTATTTTTCTATTGCATGAGTTTTTTGTTATTGTTTCTAATATTTGGACTACTACATATTATGTCTTTAATTTAAACTTCGGGTATTATTAATAAAACTGCACGAGAATGTTTGTTTTTATATGTTTCATAACTATATATGTTTGTGGGATTCATTAAGTCCGCACAAATGATAATAGTAACCGACCACAAATCTTCGAGTAACATCACTTGCCTTGTGTTTTCTATGATAAAATGCACAAAAAGATTAAATACGGAAGAGATGAGAGAATATAAAATTATTGTTCTAATACCATATAAAATATAAATATTAAATTGAGTAGAATGAAAAACAATAAAAATTAACAAAGAACATTCAATCTTAGTAAAAGTGAACGAAAACATTATAGTTTTCTAGCTGTACTGGTCGCAAAAGTTTTATTTGTGAAACTTTTTTAAAAAAAATATCACGTAATTTTTTTCGGAAATATATACTAAAATAATTTGGAGGGTCTTACTCTAACTAAAAAATATAGTGGAGTAATTATTTTTGTATAGGATGTCCACAATCTTAACATCATCTAGTGATTCAATTTCTCTAACCATTTTTTTTATTTTAAACTATATGTGAATTAATTTCTCTTGAAGTTTAGATTTTTTCTTCATCAAGACTAATCCATGCATACAATTATACTAATTAATATGACGTATGTATATAAATATAAAGAACGTTCGTCATACAAAATAGAATTTAGGAAATTAATATTCATGTAATGGTGAATATATGTTTTCATGAGTATCTATATAGTATAAACTATGTTGTAGAAAACATTCACGTTAATTAGGAACTTTGGAAACCAAACTTTATATATTATAAAAAATAAATATTATTATTAAATATAAATTGTTTCTATGATTTTTTTTCTTGTACAGTTTTGTTTAAGACTTTTAAAGGAATTGTTTTTAAAATTTTATTAAAAAGACAATTGTTATTATAACATATCATATTCTTAAATATATAATTATCATGTGTCGCGATCATGTTAATATAGAACAATACAACCACACTCGTAAACATAGAAGTATAGACCAAACATGAGGGTCAGTGACTTTATTAATGGAACTTCAAGGGAATGGAATATTGAATTACTAGAGAACTAATTTCGCCCCTGATGATATACCTCCTATAAGAATTTTAGCCATAAGCTCAACTCATTGACGTGATTCTTTTTGCTGGAACTTTACTAAGAATGACTAGTACATATTTAAATTTGGATACTGGGTAGCTTGGAATCTAATGAAGGCTGATGAAGAGATGGAGGATCTCGAGCCAAGTATAGACAAACTTCAAGCCTTTATTTGGAAAGTAAAATCATCTCAAAGTATCTTATTTGACAACTCTAACATGACATGTGGCTGTAAGAGAATCTTGACTTGGCCCTTTGAGATGCGATAATTATTCCCCAAAATGTAGGGAACTGGAAGAAAATGATAATCATGCCATATTTGAATGTCATCCAGCCTGCAAGTATTGTCCCTATCGACCACACCATCTGGTTCTGATATCTTTCCGCTATCAAACATTTATGCAAATATGGATTATCTGTTCTAGAGGAAGAATAGCTTTTATTGGACCGAGAATTAGATAGAGATCCTTATCCATGGCTAATCAGGTATATCTGGAAGGCTCGGAATGATAAAAAATTTATGGCGGGATTCCGATTAGGCGATCTTATGGAGCTAGATATGATATGCATAAAGTTGGAGTGGCAAGGCTATGGTTTAATACGAATGAGATGCGTACCTCACATTCTACAAGACCATAGTAGTGAGAATCCCAAGTCATAAGCTTTGAAAATATTTGGTATGGTGAATGGTTCATGGACTTCCACAGATCAGTTAAGTGGTTGCGGTTGGGTATGGAAGGAATAGCATAGGAAAGATTCAATTTATGGGCCAGCAAACTTAATTAGGCGAGGAGACTGGTTTAACATTGGAAGTGGAAAGCACTTGTGATGGCAATGGAGAGCATGCCCTACACATGACGTCATGCCAGAGCTTTGCGGACAGGATTTCAAGGTTCTGATCGCAAGGATAAGGAGCTTCACGGTGGCCAAGATTTTGCAACGTTGAAATTGGAAGGGCGATAAAGAGGCTGAAGTTATGCTTTCCGGACTTCAAGATATGTCATATTAATCCAGGGGACATAGAATTTCGGACTCTTTAACTAAGATTGCAAGATCTTTTTCATAGGGTGCTTTGCTACATTGGGTGTTCTATTCCGGTCTATTATTAGCGTCACTTCGGTTAAAAGTGGGAGAACTTCTTCATCATAATCCAATGATATTGATTTAACTTCAGGGTTGATTATCCAATGATTTATGAGTCTAATAGGTTCTTACATTTGATTCATTCTGGTTTGATTAGAATCAGAAGAAATTTCCAAATCTCCAAACGAGGGTAAACTGGAATCACTTCGGTTAAAAGTGGGACATCTTCATCATAACTCCTATGATCTTGATTCAATTCAGGGTGATTATCCAGTGATTTATGAGTAAAAATTAAGCTTCTTACATCTGATACATTTGTTTTGATTAGAATCAAGAAGAAATTGTCAAATCTCCAAACAGGTAACTGGAGTCACTTTGGTTAAAAGTGGGATAACTTCTTCATCATAACTCCTATGATCTCTTGATTCAACTTCAGCGGTGATTCTACACTTATTAATGAGTCCAAATCAGATCTTTACATCGTGATTTCATTCTGGTTAAATATATACGATATTATACATATCGTGATAGTTAGACATTTATAAGACTTTCTAATAAATCGATTAACATTGTGAACCACAAACACGTGCTGATCTATTCCATATTCTAAGTTCAATAGAAGAGTTTTAATATTTAATGAAACTCCACATTCTTGTATAAACGTAATACTCATGTATCTATTTTATTAAGTGCGAAGTCCATTTTTAACTTTACACTTTAATTCTTTTAGTACTACGCAACATTGTACCATTGATATCAATTATTTAAAAGATAATAGATTAATTATATATGAGATATATATTTTAATGTTAGCTCATGCTTCAAATTCCAAACACAATTTGGTCAGATATACACAATCTATGGACACTAAATTGTGGAAATCCAATTTTTAAACTTTGGACTCCCATGTTTTTCTCTCTTCGTGTTAATTTGATGTTAAACTAATTCTTCTATTATTTTCTTCTCGTTAACAGATCATAGACGTCGAAATCAACGACAGACTGCTTTCCAATGGAAAAGTAGTTTCTTCTCTGACATCTCTCTCGATCGAATGGCGAGCATATATTCAAATGAAGATTAACACAAAGCCAATGTATGTCACTTCTTCTCTCCTCTTTTTGTAATCATGTCTTTATGTGATTATGCTAATAATATGTTTCCATGAGTTTGATGATATATATAGTTGATTTGTTTAAAATATTTTAGGATTGATATTAACTTGTCTTAGTCTCTTTGTCTCTGATATTGGGCCGACTGATTCTGATGTTGTAGGTGGTTTGTTAGTTTAGTTGGGCGTCGATTGCATCAAGATCATGTGTTAGTAAGACCAGCGCAAATGAGGAGAGGTGTGATTAAGTTATCATTATGATCATTTATGGGTTGTGGTTGATCCATCATGGGTCTAATTTCAGATAATACATACTTATCTCTGATTTCTCAAGACGAGGTTGGTCTTCTGGCGAGTTACACTTTGTGTGTGAGTTGGACATGTTTGAACGTGCTTGACATGTTTTGCGTCATGCTAGATTATTTATAGAGATCAGTGCTATGGATATAGATTACATATCTAAAGGTAGGTCCTGATCAGCATGACTCCATTTTGGGAACATTGCCCACAATGCCACAAGTATACAATATAGAAGAGAAAAGAAAGATCTACAACATGGCAAAAATGAGTTGATGATTATAACTCTGTGTCAACCTTTTGCTTTTTTGTTGCTTGTCCTGTTAATTTGATGTGAGAGCTTGTGTTAGATGCAATCATAGTTAGTTATTTTTGTTTTCCGAGTAATATGTGTGCATAAAAGTACCAAAAGAAAAAAGTTTTTCTAAAATAGGAATCCAAGGTACAGTTTTGATATGAATCAAGCCACTATGCGGTTTGCTATTGATTTGAAAATACTTTCCAGAGGATAGTATAATACATCATTGCCATGTTCTTATTGAGTTTTCAAATACAAGTGTTCTTTTCAATATGGTGAAGTCCACTGAGTTTTATCCCAAAACCCTTTGATAAAAAATTAAATTTTAAAACACCGCGCGGTGTGTGGGCAGATCTAACTTCTAAAGAGATTTGTGTATATCATGTCTTTATTTAGCGTATTTCTTTTAGAGATATATAATATCGGTGGTTTATTAATTTAATAGATTCTCTAACCTATACCATATTTTGGGTGCTGAAAATTTTCATCTTACTAAAATAAGGACACTAAACTTTTGAAACATACACAAAGCTATAATCTAAACGTCTACAAACATAGAACCATAACCCAAGCACAGTAAGATGTGTAACTTTAACATAGCGATACATATTATCAAATTTTGTGGTAACAACGACATTTGTGTACAAACCTATATTCTTATATGTTAAACCAATAGAACATGTAACACTTAGTATAAAATATTTGATACATGCATATTATTTAAGAAATTATTTATATGCGCATATCGTTTGAGAATTTATGCATAAACGGAAACAATAATTAATAAGAAAATAATAGTAAGAAATCAGACAGTGTGTGTTAGGCTGATCAAATCATCTGCATGTATCATCACAGCATTTCTACTCATTATTATGGTACATCCATTATAAATTTAGTTTACAAATGGCTGAGATAATATTATTAGCCTATAATCTTTTATATGAACTTTCTTTACCAGTTAAGTCACTAGTACATATTCACTAGGTAGTAATTGCGCCGTGCGTGGGAAGTGAAACAGTTGATTAGATTATTATAAGCATTGTAATGAGAGATTGTCGTATAGATTTTTAGGGATGTACATCTTTATTTATTTGGATTTAGTTGGGTCCTATTCAGACTTTGAAATTTTAGATTAATAATTAATCTTCATTAGCGATATATTTAAATTTCAGTTTGAATATGTTTATAGAGTTGGTTTCGAATGCATGCAGATTCTGGTTTGCAGTTCGGATTAACCATTTCTAATTGTGTATTTTTTAACAAATACTGAACATATTTAGTCCTTCAAAATCAGAAAAAATGACAAATAACATCAGAGAGCGAGGTATATTTTAATGTAAAACTATACTTAATTTACATAAATTAGTTCAATTTAATATTTAGATTGGAGAACATATAGATTTATCCAATATTTTGTCAATTTTTGTTATTATAGATATTTATTTGAATGTCTTTATAATATTTGATATTTTCTATGTGTGAATATCTAATAGATACTAGATTAAAATAATTAATATATTTTAAGTTTCTAATTTGATTTAGATATTTTTGGTTCCAATATTTGAGGGTGAATGATTCGGGTCTTATATCCAAATATTAAATTTAGATCTGTTTAAGTACTTATTCAATTTTTTTATGTTTAGTATTACTTTCATATCAAGTTCGGTTCGGTCGGTTCTTCGGATCCATATATGTCAAACTTAGTTTTTTCTTCTACTATTAAGGAAATAATGAATGTGTATTAACAAAACTTTTGGGGTTTATTTTACATAAAATGACTATTAGAACATACTTTAAATAATATTATAAAATGGTTGGAGATCATGTCATATGTGTGGACATGTTGCGAAACTGGCGTAGTCTATAACAACAACGTGTATTTTCTTTAATTCGAGATATAATATCACAATATATTGAGTAAAGTTTTTTGAGTTTTGTCGATATGTTGCATCTGTTCATTCGCGCACACTGAATTATGTTTTCAATCGATTTGCGGAATTTCTTTTAACTTTTAAAGCTTATATGTTTTCTGTTTTTTACCAGTCTGATTATGTTTCTAATTCTTTTATTTGATACAATCTCGAAAGAAAATACTTGAATAAACTAAAGATCGAATTTGTGTGCGTGTTTTTACCTCGAACCTTATATGTATAGAACCTCAATCATAGCATTCGCAAGTACGGAACTTTCAATTATCTAAATCTACATTCTTATTCAACATTTTAGTTGAATGTTGATTTAATTGTTTTCTCTTATTTTTTCTTTCAACATGATCTTATCAGTAGTTGCACAAAGAGAACTTCAATTCACTATTACAGAACTAATAATGATTGATTTATTTAATGTCGTGAACACATTACATTGTATGCGGAGAGTTAGGAAAATTATTGTGTATACATTAATTATTACGCTGAGATTTATCAGACAGGAAAATAACATTTTGCATTAGTTATATTTTTTATGAGAACGTTATTCACTCGCACACAATCAATGATTTTCAAAAATAAACAACTTCTTGTAAGGACACATCACAAACCTTGTGGAATAAACTTTAGGAATTTTTAAAGTGTTTCTCCTATTATATATAGGGGATTAGCGTCTTTATGCATCTATCTTATTAAAGTTAAATTACCCATTTGATTTAAACCCTTGACTCCTCTAAATTATTACAATTTGCTGCCACTAAAAATATACCATCCCTAGATTTTTAGCATTATTAGTTTTTTTTTCATTTGAAAAAAACTAATAAACTATTTACTACCAATACATTAAAATACCTACATTCTTCTTTTTAAAACTAATTACTAATTTTAACCCGCATATCTGTGCAGAATATGTTCTATTTTTATAAATGTATTAGATATATTAAAAATATATAATTTTAATTTTAGTGATACATATTGTGTAATCTATAATATTATTGATTAAATTTCTTATTAATATTTATTAATAATAGTTGATTTGTTTTAAAAAAATTACTTTGTTTATCAATTTTTATTACTTACTAATAATTTTCGATTTTAGAGTAAATAATCAAAAAGCAGAACCTTTTCATATTATGTTGGGGATTGCTAAAAACAACCTAAAAATTTCAAATCTAAAACCTATAAGTGTATGTCCCAATTTCAATTCAAAATACAAAACTAACCTACAAATAGTGATAAAAGTACTATTTAACCCTTATGACCAAAAAAAAAAACAGAGTTGTATGTTACGTTTTTTATCCTTTGTTAGTCTACACGTAACAGAAAGAAGAAGGTCTATGTATATGTAGACCTCGTACGAAGTTCTTATTCATTTGGTAGAACTTGCTTATGTAGTTAACCATAATTTTTATATAATTAATTTAATTTTAAAAATGTATAAAAATAATTGGTTGTAATATTTTTAACTAATCATTAATATAATCGATAATATTGAAGTATAAAAAATTAAACATTTTATATAATAAACATTTTTAAGGAACATTTAGGGTTTGAGATTATTTGCGTTTAAGGTTCGTAGACTATATAAAGTCTAAAATATGTAGACCTTTTTTTCAGGTCTACACCACAATTTAACCTAACCGGATTTAACCAATATAATTTGATGATTCAAATAAAACATTTACGTTTGAGATTTGTGGGTTAAGGGGTTTTGTAGACATATTATAAAGGTCTACATATATGTAGGGACCTTTTTTCAGTCTGACACACATTTACCTAACCGAATTTAACCCAATTATAATTTGATGATCAAATAAAACATTTACGGTTTGAGATTTGTGTTAAGGGCGTTCGTAGCATATATAAAGTCTACAGTATATGTAGACCTTTTTTTCAGTCTACACAACAATTTAACCTTAGTATATAAATACGATTCTCAAATGTTTCATGGGTAAAAAAAAAAAAACTAATTCTTCGCCGTATCTCTCATCTAGGTGATTTCCGCGATGATTTCCCGGTTGAACTCGATCCACGCAGTTTCCCATCCGCTTCGTCTCTGTCTACCTCCATCGCTCTTGGTAAGTTAAATGTCTCTGTTTTACCTCTCTGATTGCATAAAACGTGACCACCTTTACCTTTTGTACTCTTTTCAGATCTGAGCCGCGCGCACTTCTAAGGAACGTGCTTCTCGTGCCAAATCTCTGCCTTCGTCAGTATCATGTCTTCTACTTCATCTCTCTGGCTAGCCAACAGGGACTGTGCTTCATCTTTCCAACGTTACGTCTCTCTGCATCTCTATCTCTCGTTTAACTAATAACCTAACAAGCTCTCCTTGTTTACTAACCTTTTTAGTTTCTTTTGATTCAGGATCTTGAGTGCGTCATTCTTAGATCCACTTTCTCTAACGGGAAGCATTGCATCCTCTCTAATCCATTTCTCTGCTCCGGTGAGTCTACTTCATTTTGAAGTGTAGTATGAGGTTTCGAATTTGTAGAAACTGAAATTTTGAATTGTTAGACTTGATATTTGAATTTGTAAACTGATATTTTGAATTTTGTAAACTGATATTTTGAATTATGTAGACTTCTCATGTAACTGATGTTTGAATTTGTACGGTACCAGCTATGGGTTGAATTTATAGGCTCTCGTGTAGGCTTCATTTTAAATTGTTAGACTTTCTCGGTAGAATGCCACTTATATAATTCGTTTGTTGTGTCTTCTTGGTTGCATGTTACAAATAGATTAAGCATGATTTCCTATCGAGGTTGTATACTCTAGGCAGGAGCTCAAAACTGTGAGTAACAGACGGTTGTATTTCAAGCTTTTGTATCACGACATATGGTTGTTAACAAACTTATGTAACTTTAGATATTGAAGCATACTTAAGTATTAGTCTTCTTTACAGGAAGACTTTTATAGAATCT